>CAJDSM010142051.1:0-11242 GCA_903981925.1 Ostrea lurida | reverse complement strand
CATGAAAATTCGTTTAAGGTGGCCCCTTGACCTGACATGGGAAACAGTCTCTCACTACTGATTAAACCAGCACGATATTGATAACTTTTTGGACTTCGTATAAAATCTCACAGGAACTAGATGGGATAATTTATAATGAAAACTGATATAAATTATAATATATCAATACACGTGAATGCCGTGGGGATAACCTGAAAATGATTTTGATAAAATTAATAAAAAAAGCAGAAGCATGGAAGAATTAAATCTAGTCTTTACAAATACGTATTTCTCGTGGCATAAATTTTAATTGAATAACAAATAAGGTTGTAGTGTGGGAGAGAAACATTCAGACTCGGGACCATTAGGGACTTAGGAATATGCTAACGATATCAATTTTCTGCTTAACACCTGAGCTTCTGAAATTTTTATTACATCCAATATGATGAAACAAGTTATTATCACCAACTATTTAAATGCTCCTCTTGTGACAGCCATCTTGGGTTTTGTTTATATTAATTACGGTAACCCAAGCTTCAGAGTGTAAGTAGGGTACACATCAGCTAACTCAGCGCTCTCTAAAACTCCAAACCTCGGATGCCGTAATGTTATGAAATCACAATTCAACTGGTATGCGAAATTAAATTTAATGTGCATTGCTAGCAATGAATTTACAGTAATTAAGCATTCCAATGGGGTTACGGAGTACATTCAACTGGAAACTCTGACTTGTAACAAGGAACAATCAGACATAGGGAACGTAGATAAGAGCAAAAAGACACTTTCGCACCATCAAAAAAAGTACTAGATACCTTTGGGAGTATAAAAACCCAGGTAGCCCCGTCAAACATTGAAAAAGGATAAATATACCAAACGTAATGCTTATTTGCCCATTCAATGATTGATTGATCAGGTACGCATAAAAAAATGGCAGAAAAGTTTACACGACTACTCGTAAATGTTCAAAATAAAAAGCGTAATATATTATTTCATAATATTGGTAAATAAAACATCTTATATACAAAACTATCCAGTTTAACACTCTAGTATAGAGTGTAACCAAGGAGTTGAATACATCAATCATAGTCATGGACTTTCCTTACTCTTACTACTCAAAACGAGGTACCTAACAATGCGAGGTCGAAATGTGAATGAGGTACAAATGGTGCTCCCCTCATTGAAAGTAAGGTTGCATCTCTGCTGACGGTCCGGTGCTTTCGTCGTAACCTAAGTACAGGTGTACCGTAGCTCTTAAATCTAGTAAGGAACGGAACCAAGTCCTTTACATAGGTGTCCAATTCGTAATAAAATCAGTCAACTATGTCTTAGTGATAATTTTGGTATATTGCAAACAGGTTATTATGCGACCGTAGAATTTGCGAAAATTGATGAACTTTAACGAGACTTCTGATTATAACACATTGCAGTCATCAATTTTTTTGTTTAGTAGTTTGGCCTCGCTCTTAAAAAAGTCCGCATACTCTAGCATCTGATTCATCTGCGTATCGGATACTGACTGGGCAGCATTCACACCATCTAAAAGTTCTGGTGATCTAGATGGTGTAAATAATTATTCATAAGAAAGAGGAAGTAATGACAGATGAAATGTAAAGTCTCAGCACCGGCAACAATGGAAGCTTTATTTTTAAACAGCAAATAAGCAATATTGTCGTTGTAGTTGCCATTTATGTCTGATTTAAGAGTATAAAAATTTTATGTCCAATTATATATACGCAGATACTTATGGTTAGATCCTAGTATATTCTTGTGGTTGTTCTCGATTTCTATTGTGTGGTGTCTATCGGGTTCTATCAAAATGGACTGATATTTGCTATGTAACTTAATTGGCAAAAATTAATGTGATTAAAAAATGTATTTTGTATATTGCATTGTGGAAAAGAATAAGCAATCTCTATAAAAGATTAAAGATTACCAAAAAAAAGGAACTTTACAAAATAAAAAACACCACACCAATCAACTCAATCAAGTCACTTAACATTGTAATTTTATATCAATAACTGGCTTTTAGTTTATATATGGGTTGCAGGACATTTCCGGCCTAAGTTCTTTTTGTTTTTACTACGTCCCCGTTTTCTGTCCATTCTGCTTCAATCACCAACTGCTGGAGATCAGACATTCAGTAACTTTTATCTCCAGTGGGAAACAGCAGAATGGGCATGTGTGCATTTCTCATCCCTGCAATCTTATTTCTGACTCGTGGAAACAACTCCTGTCATATACAACGCGCAACCTCTTTCTCCCTTCCATGCATATTTCTAGCCCACATATGCTCGCAGAGGTGCGAAACAAGATTTCTGAAAGATTTCAAATTGCTTTGGCGTCACGCCACCACGTCAGCCACGATGAATCATGTCAATGTGGTTATATTTGCTACCTAAATCAATTATACGAAATACGCGACACAGTGGTAATTATTATCGTTCTATTACTCTTGACATTATTATGGTTTAATTAATTATTGAGAACCGTAAACGGATGTTCTAGAACTTCCCACGATAATTTCGGTTCGGTTATCAATTGTTTCGTCTCACTTACCGAAATATCGTAGATCGTTCAGTTACGGGCTCCTGATCTTTCTTTTAATCATCCGAATGTCAGGTTTTAAGTAATGTTTTCTATATATATTTACGTTAAGTCACTCTATGCTGTATTTCGTAGTATTAATAGTATCATTATGAGTTCTGTACCCAGTATCAAAGCGCGGAAATGAACGAAACCTCAAAGATTAAGAGGGATGAACAATGTGGCATAGTATGTTATTGACATCCATAGATGGGGGCCATTGTTAATTAATTTCGTCCGAGGATGCAATAATCATTAATTATGTGCTTGTTTATAATCTCTTACACGATAATTGTATTCCTTGACAATTACTTCCTCTATATTGTAATATGATAGTGATTGTTGGTATGATCAGTATGTCAATCGGTTCTAGTTTTGGGTATATATTTGTTCCGTTTCCCATGTCCATAAGCGGATTGCGCTGATTTTTTATCGCGGTTGCGGAAAACGACACATTATACATTTCAGTCTCACCACACCGGCGAGGAAGTGAGTCGCGCGCGAATGCTCGATTCAGATATGTACATTTTTTATCCCGTACCCACCCGCGTCTTGTTTGGATCTCAATCCTCTTTCTCTGTATTGCGTCCGGCCCATCGGTCAACATGGGCTGCTTTTCCGTACTGGTTGCGTGGTCGGCAGTCCGTCGCATAGTGCTTACGCATTGAGAATCTATCGTATGATCTAAATGCCTCCTCACTCCGATGTCCGTAGTGAGCGATATCATGACCTTCGAATATTCGGGTTAATTCTAGTCAATAGAGCGTCTCAAAATCATTCTGATAGTACGATACTTGGCTGGTATAATATGATTGAAACACAACTAGACCATGTGATCATCTTGGCTTATGATGGGTATCGCATAAAGCAGATACTCCTGTCCCCACAGGCGATATTTTTTAGGATGAATGGCCAGAAGAGGAAGAGTGGCTTGTGCCGGGATTGCCGATCGAACTGGAGTATTGCATGTTTCTGGGGTTGGAAAATGCATTCCCTAGTAGTCTGCTTCACATGTAATAACAGAATTCATCCGAAGTCATGGTGTGATGAGCAGAATTGTACAGAAGACTGTTTCTGCGGTGACGGATAAAACAAAATACATTGCCAGTTGTCTTCAATTATATAGGTATATAGATGAATGTGTTTATCAATTATACAATATAAATATTTCACAGATTATGTCCATTTGATATATCCGAGAACTCGACATAAAGGAACACAGAATCTGACTTCTGTTAATGATTGGTATTTTACTTAACCATTGAACTCTAATATGGGAGAGCTGTACAACTACATATGACAGTGATAAGCGTGATGTATTTTAATTGGCAAGTATCCGTAACTTTCCTTTTCTATATTAGATAATATACTTCACCTGCTTATAGGTGCTGTTATCTCCGCAGTTGATTCGATAACGCAAAAGGAGCAATGCTTAATGCGTTGCGGATCTTCTTTTAGAAGCGGGCCACTATTAACCAAAAGAAGTTATGCTGCGGTTATAACGAATCTGTTGAAGTCATACAATTTCGCAAATTCTTGCGGTCGCTATAATACTTTTTTGCATTTACAAATTTAAATCACTCAAGTCATTCTATTTGATGATTTGTTATACCTTGTTAGATCTGTCGTTTTCCCTACTAGTTTGAACTAACGGGTCTCCGTTACTTTAATTTCGACTAAGGGTCTCAGGCGGTGTGACCGGAGCAGAGGATTCTTATCCTCATGGCACTGATCCTACTTCGCTTTTGTTCGGAGGTTCCGTGTTGGCCTAACCTGATTTTGTATTGTTATTGATTATGAGAGTTGTTTGGACACATGTAATGTTTGGCCTTTTTTGTATGTAAGAGTAGACGTCATGGGTCATAAAGCATACGTGTTGATTTTTATATTTTCATGTTACGGGTACCTTGTTTACTCCCTTCATATATAGTGGGGCTTTTGCCTACGCGGATCATTGATACTTCGTACCCATGAACAATTATTTAAATGCAGAAACATTTTAAATGTGTTATATCGATAAGAGTTGATGTATCATAAAGAAACGCACGGTGTAATTTAATAGAACGTTGATTAGGTGCCTACACTAGCTTGTATCTCTTATAAAACATCACAACGTCACGATGGGATTTAAATAGTTTGTGTGAATTAACTTGTTTTCATCAAGTTGGTTGTATAATCATGTCAGTAGGTAAGTATCGGAATTGGTAATCCGCAGGTCCGAGTTCGAATCCGTTAGGACTTTGTTCATATTATTGCGAGAATTTTTGAAAATTCATGTTTTTTATTAAATTTCATATTCCCACGATTTTCACGTGTATATATATTATATATCATATATTTTCAAATAATTAAATCATATCGTGCTGTTTGAGAAACTTTCCCAGTGTAGTGGGGCCACCTTAAAAATTTGTCATGGTGAACGCCCTTGGATGGATGCTAATTTAATTGATAACTCTCTTCGTATTAACAGTCTTTGTCATCCGAAAACGGTGGCAGCTAGTAATACTTAATAGTGGTAATTAATTTTTAAATGCTGTTAAAATTAAAGCGAGTTCTAACTTAGAAAGTAATCTTAAAAATTGATTACTAAGAGGATACAAGCTCTTTGTAATTTATCTCTCACCAACCAGGTGGTTGTTGTCGCACTTCTTTACTGATCTGAGACCTTCGCTTTGTCGGAGGGTCCGGTGTTGCCCTACATTCGATTTTGTAATATGTTTTTTAGATTATGATGGTTTTAAGGGGCATTTCACGCACATTTTTTTTTCTCACTCTTTCCAAACATTGAAGCATTTCCAATGATGGGAAGTTAAGAGTTACAGAACCCAACATCTCCAATCCTCCGATTATTTGATGATGATGAAAATATAATCTACAAACAACTGACAGTGTTACGTATGACATTTAATTCGACATGACAAAGTCAACTTTTGCTACCTTTTATCAACAGTAAGATATTTGCAGTAATCATCTAGTAGCAAAAACTTAAGTCTAACTTGTCATAAGAGATTATAGCTCTAAAGATAAATCTGTAGGAAGAATGGGAGATTTTTTATCCTATTCATTATCTTATTGGGAAAAAATCCTGTAAGGGAAAACCTCCTATGAATTTAATGGATAATTATCCTATGAAATGAATTAAGAGTAAATGTCCAAATAAATTTGTCTCATAATTGATTGGATTTAATATCCTAATTTGTCTTCTTAAAAGGGATAAGTTATCCTTTTGGATTTTTATTTGGGACATTTAAGTCTGTAATATATTTCTCTATAAGGATTAATTATCTTATTGGAAATCATAGGATTTTTTAATCCTCAAGGTTTTTCTATGGGATTATATCTTTAATTACTGTATCTCGTCTTTGTTCAAGTTGTGTCAACTATAGCTTATGACTAGAAAATGCTGTCAAAAATCCCACCAGATACTATGATTTGTTTTCTAGTTCTTTTGATAAAAATATAAAATGGCGAAGTTCTCAAAACGTAATCATAGTCCAAAAAACACTACAAAATCAGTGTAGGGTAACTACGGAATTTCCGACGGAAAGCGAAAGGAACAGGATAGGTAGCCATGGGAGGATGTATGCATCTCGCTGCGTACACCACGCCCGAGCACCGTAACAGTCGTAGACAATAGTTAAACGGGGTTACTGTCGTCAAAAATCATAATTACAGAGTAAGTGAAAATGAAACAAGTACTTAGAACAGAAGGGTAATGAGGAAAAAACAAATCTCACATAAGATTAGATAGCTATTTGCTAATACTCAAACAAGGTCTTGATAGGACCCAGTGAACTTTGACGAAAATTGTATGACTTTTAAACGAGGAATTCGTTTTAACTGCATACATCAAAACTTTTATGTGTTGTTGAGGTATGGCCTGCTTACCTAAAATCATCATACGCATGGCAATGCCCTTGCGTATCGAATCACTGAAGAGCTTCAAACACAATAATAGCAGGATAGTGGTAATTATCAAGAACAAAAAAAGAAAGGTTGACACTCTTGCAAGTTGAAAGTGCCACTCGTTTTATCATACTAATGTTAGTTGTCAGTCTGCCATTAGAGTTCAACATATTAAGGTAAAATCAATATTGAAAGCATCATCTGATAGCAAGTTCGATTTTGTTCATGCCGATATTAAAGTTCATATACTAGATTTATTTCTTCAGTGTATTGTATGGATGGGCAATGCAAGTTACAAAGAATACCATAATAAATTTTCTGCTGCTTGGGTTTCACGGACAGCTCTGGTGTATCATCTAACTGCCGTACAGCATGTCATGCTGAATGAATTTTTAAATTTTGATTTGATTGATTGATTATTTATTGTTTTACGTCCCATCGAGAATTTCATCATAATGGGAGCGTCGTCGCTAATGTCGGTGAAGGGGCTGAATAATTATTTGGCTATGCTCTCGGCATCTTCAGGGATTTTGTGAGTAGGGAGAGTCATATGTTTTCAAGTTCATACGTCATTAGATAATGTATTTAACAGAGTTAGATTGTAGAATATGGTTTTTCAAAGGTATAAGTATACGTAATGAATATCTATGAAGTTAAGTGTCTTGAAACTTCAATATTGTCAAAAGGGTATGGGTAGCTGTAAAATATTTAATTTCACTTTCATGAGCCTTTATGATTTGGGATTGAGGTTTTTTTAGGTATCACGATTGAGTAACTCAGTGTGCTCGCTATTGTATTGGTCTTCGTCCGTCGTGTGCATGTGATGCGTTGCGTCGTCGTGAGTTACAATTGAGTAGATACATTATTGTTAAAGACTCCATATCCTCTGTATAACAACACAGTTCTCTATTGTTTCAAAATATGGCTAATGAATGCTTTATCATTTGGGAACAACGGCATTGTTCTAAGTTGTAAATTTTCAGGTCTCTTGCAACCCTGGGGTGCTTGGGGGTTTTTGGGGGCAAATGTCAAAAAGTGACCAGTTTTTCAAAAATTTCTTTTAACGAACCGCACATGTCTGAGGAAATTAATGCAATAGTGGACTGTAGAGCAGGAAGGTCCTTTCAAAATCATTGTAAATTTGGTGATACCGGGGTAGGGTTCCTGACCAAGGGCGGGCAACTTAGTAAGTGTTTATGCAATAAACATTGAAATAGCATTTTCTTTAATGCTATTGATATGTATTTGTGAACTAATAATGGATATTTTTGAATGAATAGGAGAGCCTTATTATCAGAAATTGGTAATTTCCTGATGCCTAGGGATAAGAGGGTTAGTAAAGGGTGGGACAAAATTGGTCATTGATGAAATAGTGTTAACAATTGATACTTTATTAAACTTCTCATATAACACCACTGTCAATTGGTCTTTTCAATTTGGGATGCAGCATTTTGAGACAAGGGGGCAGATAAATTGTAAATATAGGTTATGAGCACCTTGGGGGTGGGGCAAAAACTTGTCCCAAAAGTGACAAATCAAACATTTCTTCTTTACAACCGGCACTAGTTTGAGAGAAACCAAATGCATAGTAATTGTACCAGGAGGCGCTTTACCGAAAATTGTAAATTTGGTGACCCGGGTAGGTTTGACCTAGGGGGGGGGAAACATTGGTAACTATTGTTTTATGTAAAACATTTGAAAGGCATTTTTCATGCTATTGTGATATAATGTGAAAGTAAATGATTTGGAATGAGAAGGAAGCCTTTTATCATAATTTCTGCAACAAGTTGGGTTGAGGGGGGGGGGGGGGTACTGGATCATGGTTTCTGTCATCCGTCGTAGTACGAATGGTTCCAGACTTTTAGTTGTTAGCCTTTCCACCTAGAGTACATATTGTATGGTCTGCCCATTGGACAAAGGTGTTTTCCTATTGAATTTCGGGTCAAAGGGGCAAGGTCAAGTTACTGGACTCCAAAGTAGTATAGTGGTTTCGGGTTCAGAGCATTATCCTTTCGTAACCTAGAGTTACTATATATACTAATATATCTTACTTCTGAGAAGAAGATGTTTTCTTTATTGAATTTTAGGTCAAAAAGGTCAGGTCAAGCTACTGGAACATTAAAGTATGATATGGTTTTCATAAAAATTGCTTTTGAACAATCGTGTGAGATTGAAATGATACTTTTGTGTATATGAATAGGGATCAGTAATGCTATATTGAAGATATTAACATGGAATAAAATATTCTGTATTGAGACTTAAGAAATGCTAATATGAGACTCCCTGTGTGGGATATGATACTCAGTGTGAACCGTTAAAGGCTGTGGGGCCTCTTGGTTTATTAATATTAGAGCCTTCATGGGTTTGGCATATTATAAAAGTTGGTCATTGGTCTGTATCAGTGGCCTGGCCTCAAATTTGGCGTGTAAAATGGCTCGGTTCTAACTAAAATGATGTTTTTTGCATTTTCAAATATGAATGATTAAAAAATTGATTTATTTATGGTTACTTTTAAGTTTACATATAGATGATTTTTCTGTTGTTTGCAAATGTCTT
This sequence comes from Ostrea lurida, assembly GCA_903981925.1. NCBI lineage: Eukaryota > Metazoa > Mollusca > Bivalvia > Ostreida > Ostreidae > Ostrea > Ostrea lurida. The sequence continues at coordinate 2,218 of CAJDSM010142051.1, read as the reverse complement.
CGTTTAAATAGCATATTTGCACAGATTTGATGGTTTATTGAATATATTATCGGTTTATGATAATATAAATTACTCCCATCCCCACCTAGGATTTTGTACTAATACATCTGTAATATATACAAAATGGATGATTATTGGTAATTAAACTAATTTTTTCAGACTGAGTGTCGTTGATTTTTATTTAATGTTGATTGTAACGTTGCATAGATTAATTGGTATGTGTTCTGTAATTACCAAAGTTGTTTTGCATTTCCAGAAGGCGTGTATTGAACCTTTCATTTTTCCTTTTACCAGTATTCACTCTATTAATTTCATATGTTAAATTCCTGAAAATGTACGGTTCTTTAGAATGGTGTAAAGCCTATGAGGCAAGAGTGATCAATCTTGGTAAATCCCACAATAGAATACAATAAATTAAAGCTTCTGGGACTACAACAGTAGCATCCCTGATAGATGTTTACTGTGACTTGATTGATAACTTTTACCGTGGCACTATTTTTAAGACTACAGGTTTTGTAAGTTTCCTTACTCTCAACACTATCTATTTTACATCTTAATTTCGTCGTTAGGCTGCATAGTTGAGTAGTCGAAAGGTCACTAAGAGGCGATTTAAACCTTCTGTTTGATATAGTTCATAATAAGAACTCCTAACATAATGGATAGTTGCACGGGAACCGAGATAGTATTCACCTTGATACGATTAGTTTAGCCTAACACACCTGGGTTGACTACATCACTACCTCTTATACCCATATAAGATCGTTGTAAGTATACATTGTTTTACACTGTGCATATTGTCTAAGACACAGTTAACTAGCTTCGCTAATGTATGTTGTTACTATATATGTTTCGCTGAAACCAGGGCAGTATATCTCTAGCAACACAACTCACGAGTGATGACCAGTACAAATTTGGGTTTTTTTTTGCCCTTGCATTTTGATTGGGGAATGGGGCTTATTTCGGCCCGCCTGAACGACCCGCTTAATCCTTGCCTCTTTAATTTGGTGTCATATACACCCACAGTTGGAACTAATTATAAGGTTAACGATCATGTTCTAAAAATTACATGTTAGATTGTTAACCGTTTTTTTCAAATCACTGATTTGACTACGGTACTCCGCTTACTTGTCAGACAGTGGCCAGCGGGTGTGATCGGTCACAAGGGATGAGAACCTCCACCCGCACCCCGCATCTGTAGGCACTGATTACTCTGGTCGTATCAGGTTCCGGTGTTTGCCCTACTCTTGTTTTGTATCATTTGGGATCTAATCTTTCGAGACTTGATTATGTTCGTATCTTGCCTTTATAAATTCTCTTCAGAACTGGATTTTAATATTCAAAATTACATTTGCATGAGCTTTCAGCTTCGACCAGAAATAAGATTTTTCTCTATTCTGAAGTCCTTGCCACCTATTATCAAGTATCGGCGTCCAACGATCTCGTCCAAGAAGCAGCCCGTCACTGGGCAACGGAAAAAGCGTCGAATATATGATGGGTAATCAATCAACAATTCCCGTTGCCTGGTCCAGTGTAACTTTGTTGCAATGGCGGATACTTTCCCTGTATCGATGCGGGACCCTTTCCAACATACAATCAATGCTGGTAGTTATTAAGAAAAATATTGGTGTTAGTTGGGTGGAACTTTTGCCTGTTTCTTTAAATTTTGGTAAAATGGAGACAAAGAAGAGGGGTATTACTTGTTACATTCTGTTACGGATGAGTATGACCTTTGTGCTTTCCCAGATCAAGTTAGAGCCACTCCTCGTACAACGACCGTTGAGTTCAGTATACTGTACGTGTATATTTATTGAATGTCGAAGGTTCAAATATTAAGTGTATGTCAAGTTGGTCCGCCTTGTCATGGTGAAACGCCCTTGGATGGATGCTAAAGCTTTAATTGATAACATCTTCGTATTAACAGTCTATTGTCCAGCTCCGAAACACGGCCAGCTCAGAATCACTATTTGTAATAATTATTTAGAATGCTTAAACATTCAAACGAGTTCTACTTAGAAAGGTAAATCACTAAAATTGATTACTAAGGGATACAAAGCTCTTGTATTTTTCTCCAACCCAGGTTTATTGTCGCACTTCTTATACCTGATCCTACCTTCGCTTTGTCGGAGGTCCGTGTTGCCCTACATTTGATTTTGTATATGTTTTTTAGATTATGATTACGTTTAAGGGCATTTCACAATTTCTTTTCTATCTCCAAAAT
>CAJDSM010142028.1:0-12091 GCA_903981925.1 Ostrea lurida | reverse complement strand
GTTAGTAAATAATTGGTACCGATTGTAAATTGTGTATTTGTACCGATTTATGGTGTCCGGAGTGGGCCATTTGCAAAAGCGTAACGGCGTGTTGGTAACAACGCGCTAGCGCTAAGTGACAACGCGCTAGCGCGTTGTAAGTAACGAAGTGACATCGCGCTAGCGCGTTGTTAGTAAGTAACAACGGGCTAGCGCGAGGTAACAACGCGAAAGCGCATTAGGAAGTTATATTAGGAATTGATTCAAACGGGAGGTAATATATGCTAACTATAAACATTAGAGACACCTTTGACCAAATATTATTTTTCAAATTAAGTAGCAGTCCATGTAAGAATCATGCAATAAAGTGATTCACTCAAACTCACCAAATTCATTCACATATGTGTTTTGAATCCAAATGAAACTATTTTGAATGTTAAGCAATTTCGTTGCTTATTTAGTGCAACAAGGTAAATTATTTTTTTCACACCTACTGCATTTTGCCCTATGCAAACCATTGAAAATGGGACACAGTTTTCTTACAATATCTTGTTTGAACACGATTTATATTTGATGAATTGTATTTCCTTTGTAGCCTTCTACTGTTCTCACGGCATCGATAAATTAAAATTAGGTTCGTGTGCCGAAATCTAAGGGACGTAACTCTTACTTAAAAATTGCAAACACTACGTACTGCTCAAATGAATTTCTTTTCTCAAGAATATCATTGGAAAAACAATTTCTATAAATTTTAAAGTTAATAGATTCCAAAAAAGCTTTAATTTATACATTTTTGTCAATATTTGATCAATTTATCCATTTACTGCGTTGCTGTAATGTTTACATTGTTTCATTTCCGGTTTGATTATCAAAATGACAGATGAAACAGACGGTAAGAAAAATGATAAATTCCGGTGTAGTTTCTCAATATTTAACAGTGAACAACGTAATACAAGTCCGAGGTACCCTAATGATACCTAGTGAAGAGGCTCTCTCAGTGTAACGGAGCCATTTCTAACCATAAACGGTCTTTGAAAGTCGATGTTGCATATGTTGGCTGTGATACCAGTGATGGGTTTAGAGCAAATAATCGGGACATTACAACTGAGGCCGACCTACTTTGCCGAAGGATAGGGATGTTCCATACGAATACGTCCATGACAGTGTGTCTATACCACAGACAGACTGGGGGGTGGCTTTCGCCAGGGAAAGACCTGTGGTGTATCCAGAACACTTGGGGAAGGCAGGTGTTTCAGGGGAATTTTCAGTGCTCAGGAGACAATTATCTAGAGGGACACGGCTGATTTTAGTGATACGATGACTCGATGTGGAAAGTACAAACGCTGAAAGCCCACCAAAACCATATTGTTACTATGATGTCCAGTGCACTTGAGCTTTGCCATTTGACCCAGATATTACATAAAGAACATCTCGTATTAAGGGTAATCTATAGCATGATTATGGTGATTCTACGTGAAATATAATGGCTTTTAGCCCGGAAACCATATTGCTACCTTTGGTTTGATCTTAGTGGTTTGACCTTGACCTTAAATTCGATAAGGAACTCTTCATCTCATGGATAGATCTCATGCATGATATGGTAACTCTAGGTAGGAAAGGCTAACACTTAACTGCCTGGAAACATACGGTTTTACAGACGGAAAGATAGAATCCAGATTCCAGTATCCCCCCCCCCACTTCCAAACTTGTTGTGTGTGTGTGCGGGGGGGATAATTAAGAATCAAAGCTCCAATCGTTTTATTCAAATTATTCATTTCATTTAAATATTAATATGAAAGAGCGATAAGCCTGGATACGATTTGTTATTCAAATGTTAGCATTGAACACATGTACAAAAAGTTGTGCCCCCATCCCGGGTCAGAATCCATCCTAAACCGGGATCACATTAAAAACTTTTCTGTTCAGAGGCCTCGCCCAGCTGCTACATTACAAGTTCCTATGTGATGTCGTTTTCCTAGACCAAGTGGGCTTGTAAAGAAAGATTTTTGAAAAATTTGGTCAACTTGTGGCAGTTTGCCCCGCTCCCAGGCCCCAGGGGCGCCGTTGTCACACAAAAAGGTGAGTAAATTCAGGGCGTAACTAGGGTCGACTAACTAAGTTACGCCAAAATCTTACGACCGGCCTAATCGCGTTTCCAAAAGAGCGTTATCGCTGAGGTACCTAACTCGTGGAGTTAGTCCAGACTTATGAGCCACGCATTGCGCAATGAAATCTCACCTATTGATTTTTGTTTTGAGACTATTTTAAACATCGAGGTGGATCAATGTGGTTAAGAAAATATTATTGAACTATAATTGCCGGAAGGATAACATATTATGAACGAAAGCATATACCTTCCAAATGATAATGTATTTTGATAAAAACCCACAACTCCTGTGTATTTAGCAGGTAGAGACTAAGTAAGTAATCATATGTGGCATGCATTATGGATAGTGATTATTTAATGAATAGAAACAAATCCCGTTTTTAATTGCTAGTTGAAAGTCTAGACAGAATTGCACAATTCACCGCAAGAAAAGGGAGCTTTATGGTATAGAATCGAATCTTATTTATGAGTGGTTAGTGTCATTCAAGAACATAATGACACATTACAAATAATGACTATCTTAGGAGTTTGGATTTCGTTATTGATACTTCTTTATGCTCATTTGCAAAAATTAAGCATTTTAGGGTGTAAAGTAGCTTAAGCTTAAGGATCATTACAGACAGAAAATACATACACATAATCGATGCAGCACAAAAATTAGACGAAGAAAGACATTCGTGTGAACTGATGGCATGCTTTATATACTTATCTAAATACAAACGCACGAAGAATTAAAAAATCAAAAACAAGAACCGAATAACTTGCTACGGATTGTTACGTTTCAATCTCCGGTATTGATGCTTTAAAACATTTTATGTGGTATTTTATGCTAAGTAAACATGGAGGTTTAGATGTTAAGATCTAAATTTCATGATTAGCCTGTACACATTCGTTTACTTAAATGGGTTATTTAGCATGATATAAATAAAATATCAAACTAATAATTTATTTGTACATATTGTTTGAAAAACAAAGCATGCATCTATATGTACATTAATAATGCTTGCGCCTCTTTATTAAAGTTCAAAAGTAGAATCCCCCCCCCCCTCCCCCCAAATCAAAGATTTTGAAATAGGAGATCTAGTGCAGAATGACAATCCCCTTGCGGTTTTAAAAAAATTTCTCATCAGGATAAGCTCCCTGGTTCGCAAGCGCCGGGTAGTTGACTTGATGTTCATACAATCCCTACACAAAATACCACTTAGTAAACTGCTTAGCCGAGATTAGTACTCGCATCAACATTGTATTTTACTCATAGTTTTCACGATGTGCATTACAGTGTAGTTAACCTCTTATATATATTCATACACATCTGCAGGATAAATGAAGATATATCCAGTATTATACTTGACCTCCCAAAAACAATACTTTGTACCATTGTAATGGCATCTTCAAAAGAAAACCAGATGAATAATTGAACCCAAATAGCTAGCATCATTCAAATTGCGAAAAAAAATTAGTGAATATCTTTCTAGTTCTTTATCGGCTGAGAGGAAAATGCGAATCCTATAACGAAGAATTCATACGCAACTGGTTGTCAAGATGAGTCTAGTAATAACCCCCCCCCCCTTAATTCTGACATACAAGACTCAATATGCAGTTCTCACCTTCTTTTCAAGTATTAATTACATGTTATCATGTAAATAACTAGAGGGTCGAAACAGTATAGATTAATATTATTTTTCTCCGTTTTTATTTTCAATTTTGATTGTTTGCGGAGAGAAGATAAACATTCTAGATATTCGAACAACTGGCAAAAATTTATTCTAGAAACTTGCTTGTGTAACGTTTTACGTTCCGTGACCTCGTTAGATGAGAAGTTGTTTTTTAATGAAATTTTTAATCAGAAAATCTTCAAAATTGAAGCTTCTAAATGCTGCATGTGCAGTACATACGTTGTTGTTCACAGGAAGAAACAAACAATTTCCAAATAGTAAAGCCACCAACTCTGATCTTACAATAATTAGCCCTCTCCTTTCGGCCTGAGTTTTAAAATCGGAGAGAGTACATGTATCAGTAAGTAGGTTCCTGAAGCTGCAGACTTTATTTTTACAATAACACTTACCATATGCATTTTGCATATCTGGTTTCCACATTTACAGGTAGGTCATATTTCTCTTGACCCCACTTGTTAAATTTACTCAAAAATTTTGATTTAAATACTTGGATTGTAATATTCAAACAAAAAAAGGGGGGGGGAGGGGAGGATGGTCATGATATCACATGGATTACATTGATTCATGAAGTGTATTTTTAGTTGCGTGCTACGACCAACGCAATTATCAGACTTCACTGAAGAGTTAATTGCCTAGAATGTTCCATAAAATTTTAGTTTCAGGTATGACGGCTGCAATTTTTTTTTTCACTTCGCAATATGAATGAATATTGTTAATTAAGATGTGTTATAGACATGATTAATACAAATCACTATTATTTTTTTTTATACATGTGGTACAAACAGGCCCTCTCTCGGCCAGTGAAAAATACATGTACAACTACGGGATGCCAGTAAACACCACTTAATAAGAAATATTTTTAATAAATTCGCCAGATATTTGTGATTTTATTTCAATAACCTTGCGGACAATTACTGTGATATAATGGATGTTGTTTAAAGATAAACATTTTGAAAAGGGGCTTTTGAATTTTCACAAGCATAAGATTTTCTACGAGGACATCTGCAGATGTATATTAACAATTTTACTGTGCCAACCAATAGCATTTTAAAGATTGAATTTCACATCAATAGAAGTAACACTTAGTTATCATCAGAATATTTATAAAAACAACTGACAGATAATTGTATTTATTTATGTCTGGCGAAGTACATTACATTGAACAGTTCGAGTAGAGAAAATCTGTGTAAGAAGTTATCAGATAATTTTAAATTTAATGTTGATGGTATGAAATGATCAATTTAAACAAATACGTAACCTGTGGATGTAGGTTTCAACAACAAATGGATATGACATATAAAGAGGCTCAGCCATGTCTATTCAACATAAGTGAGGTTCGAGAAGCGTTGATTTGATATTCATTCTTTACACTGAAAATGAGTAATACATCAGGTATAAATCTAAAAAACGTTATGAATCCACCCAAAATAAGCAACTCATCCAATTTCTGGGCGAAGGACATCTCGCCCACCATAAGACCACCTTGCTTAGTAAGCAGATTTTTTTTAGGAAAAGTTCTTAGATTGATAGAAATTTCTGATAATGAATTGTATCTGGGGGTGTGAGGGAATGGGTGGCATCATTTGCATGCCAGTCATTATTACAATTACAATACATATGTTAGACATAGACGTTAAACAGATTTTTTAATTAGAAAGAAACTAACTGTATTTCGAGGTACATGCACCTTTACAACATTTTATTTATTTCCTATGAGATTAGATTGGCACTTTTATACAATCATATCAAATCGATTTTGACAATTAATGAAAGCGATTCCCAGGGGAATGATTCCTACGGATAAAACTACATGTTATATGTAGCATGGGATGTTTGAGAAACTCTATTGTTATTCACGTATCTAGGACAAGTCTTTATCCTCATTATTCTTTTACTCGAAACATAAACCTGGTAAATGAAGCATTAACTGAGTCCAACTGATAAAACATACAAAGACGAGGTGGGGTGGAGGAATGTGCAGAAACACTTATTCCAAGATGGCAAAAAGGACGCCCGCGGATGGATAGCATACATCTGTTAAAACGATATATGCTTATTTTCCCTAACCCAGTAGAAATTTACTCATAGTGTTCTCCAATCTCATAAAATTACATTTGTATATTTCAAAACGATATACAAGGTACCTGTTAGAAACGATGGAAAAAATTTACCGATAAGCAATAAGATATTGCTTATATAAGCAACATCATCGCCAATAACCATTCTAGCTGTTCCGACTAAGAGTTACGCCTAGTCAGGAGCAGCCTACACTTTAAGCCAATAAATTAGTCGGGGTGCAATGTAGTCTGCGTTGTGTAAACGCTCTTTAGTCCCGATTTTATGACTTAGTCCTGTTTCTTACTCCCGACTTAAGGCTTACGCGCTGTCGTAGGCCTTTTTGTGAAACGGGCCCCAGGAGGTGCAAGAGACCTGAAATTCCAATTTATGTGCCCCTGTGTCCAAAGATGCGTTCATACCAAAATTTGAAAAGAATTGGGACATTGGTTATCAAGAGAAGTTAAAAAGTTCAATTGTTAACGCCACGACGGACACGGACCAATTACTAAGATCACCTGAGTTTACCCATGGTGACCTAAGAAGACTCTCATAAAGGATATTGGCAGTTCTGAGGAAAAACTTGCATGGATCCAAAAGGATTTACAAACTTTGACAGAGAAAGCACCGAGAAAATTGGAGAAAAAGAGAATCACAATTTCAATCTTAGCAGGAAATGCGAAGAAATCTTTGAAAACGAGAGCTTTGACACCAGAACTGGTGGATGTGTAAGTACTTGAGATACCAGTGTACTGACGTGTCAGTATAAAAATCGCTGCACCATACAGGACAACATTTGCGTTCTTTTGTACACGCCCAGAGGTGACAGAAACTGATTCTATTACTCGAGTGACGATCAGTGATCTAACAAATAATGTTCAAAATGTCTACCTTTGTAAGAGAATGTATGACGTCCTTAAGGCATGATATAAAGAACTACAAGTTCTGCAAAATGTGGATATCATTACGATAACGATTGTTGCAATCGTCGTATTCCTAATCCTTAATATTTTTCACTGTAGTCTTTTTTGTTAACCATTGTGCTTCCAAACAATAGAGGTTAGTATTCCTATGAGGCACAGAACTAATGTGTCCCCTTATTGCGCACAAAACTATAGTTTTTATATTCATATGCGATAAGCATGCGGGATTTCCTTACAATAAACTGTTACGGGATAAAAAATAAAATAAAGCCGTCCAGTGGTTCTTCGCATCGGAGGTCACCATATAGATGAATTAGAGTCGATTCTCTGCAAAGAGAGACGAGATTCAATATGTCCATGATATTATCATCCCGACAAACTCGATTATATAGAGGACAGCTACCATAGATTCTGACATACGCTTGTAGGCGGATCTGTATCATTTTAGTGAATATTGACCTTGGTATAATCTGGCAGAATGTGATCTATCAAAATGATGTGATCATTTAAGGACGTGGATGAGGCTGGTGTGTTAAACTTATGCTAATAACGACAAGTTTCGTGCGGTGAAGTGTTTAAACCAAATACCACCTGTTAAGGATCAGTTTATGGATGCTCTCCCATTGGATGTTAGATGAGCGCAGAGTGAGTCGATTGTGCCATGCGTTCATCAATCATATGACCTTTTTAGGGAGCGAGGCCAACTACTAACTAAAATGAGAGGTTGAGTTGCAGAGTTATTAAGACGAAATTTCTCTGATTACAAGTACATTTCATTTATCGCAAATTTCTACGTCGCTATAAATCGACCTGTTTGCGATTTACAACTAGTAAATACTGATCAATCGAGTAAACAGCACTCGGGGCTCCCTGCGGAGGAGCGCTACTCAATAGACTAGTGACCACCTATATATATCATATACTATATACAAATGATATTAGATTGGAATGTGAAATATTGATCTAATACTCAATCGAATATCAACATCTCCAACTCAATTACACCAAACAATGAAAGTCATTCCTTGACAAATACTACAAGAAGTTTATACTCTGACTTCTCGAGAGCAAAACATATCACATAGGTCATAAACGGAAATGATGGAAATATTCTGTAACTGAGAATGTGAAGAATCAAATCTCCTACATTTCCAATACGGTTGCGTCAAATAGTATTTTATTGCACTTGTCCTCTTATTGTAGAGTACAAATGTTGTTGCAATTGTTATTCGAAAACTGTATCCATTGTAATACTGTGAAAACTGGTTATTTTTTTACGGTTAAGTACAACATCATTTGTCCACGTTAGTTCAAGCGCGTAAATTTTATCCCTACCCACGCACTTGATTGTTGAAAAGACTATCCACATTAAAAACCATACTTACAAGGTTATAATAAGTTTACCGCGTATTTCCAACCCTTGACGATCGTTAATGTTGACAGTTCCAAAAAACGCCGTAACTACACCCCCAGCAGTATACATATTTAACCACTGGCGGGCGCAAAAATACTATCTTACATTACGCCGTGGTCACGTTTAGAAGCGCATCGTACACTTGTTTTCCCCCCCCACAGCGATTGTTTTGAAGTGAACCACCCACATACTACTAGTATGAGTGTACATTAGAACTTGTTTACTCCGCCGTTTATTTCTCACCCACGCGTAACTGTTGACATGCCACAAACGCACGCCGCTACTTAAACCCCCAGCGTAAATAACCACTTTTACAGAGATATTTTAGGAAAAAAATAATAGCGGATATGATGATGAATACAGTGTGATATCTCGATAGTGATTAATTTTTTCCTATTAATATCTATTTATGATACCTGTGGTCTGATACCAAAATATAGGAAGACCCCCACCCCCCTATGACGAATTGAGAAGGATTGAATTATCAACAATCAGAAATGCATGGGGTGTCAGGAGCCGGGGTGGGGATTGTGAAAGTCCACGTAATAATCAATTATTTTTGCGTACCCCTCTCCCCCTTTTTGTACCGTGGGCCCGGGTTTTTAGAATACGGCCTCCAGCATCCACCTTATGCGTGTCGTAATAAGGCGATTCTGCAATTGGGGGCCCGGTCATTCGGACTGGAGACGATTAAAAACCGTATGCTGTGGGGGTCCCGAAAGTCACAAACAGCAGTTGTAGGCACAGAAAATAAGATCCCTTCCCTTTGTCAAGATCCTTGAATGCCGAGCATGGCCCAAAAGTTGGATGTTGTCAAGGGTATCGCTATAACGAATCTCGTTTAAAGTCAAATCAGTCTTCCGGCAAATTCATACGCATAATATTAATGACCTTGTTTGCGATTACAGCAATATCACTAAAGTTCATACTGTTGACTGATTGTTGCATTACCATTTGTTAGACTGTCATTTTCAGTACTGAGTGAATTTTGACGGCACGAGTTAATAACCCCGTTAATACTTAGTTTTCGCTACAGGCTCACGGCAGTGTGAACCGTAGTAGCAAGAAGGCTACCTGGTACCCTCCGCATGGGCACCTGATCGCTGCCTTCAGCTTTCGTCGAAGGTCCGTGTTGTCGCGGCTAGCACCTCGATTTTGTATGTGTTATTTATGAACTCAATGATTACGTTTTCATACTTTGTTATCTTCCGCCTCCATACCTTTTAATTTGTCCTTCACCAGCATTGGGTAGACTGTCACTTTTCCGAAATGAGTGAAAATATTCTCTCAGGTGGACTATTACAACTCAGCTTGAAATCAAATCAATCCACGACATTTAGTTCCTTACTAATGGCTTCCCACAAGATGATTCATGAGCCTTTCTTTCTAGAGAATTTACTTTCTCCTTCGATAATTGCCCTCCAATCAGCCGTTTCTCCTCCGCGTTCCTGCTCAATATATTAAAATTGGACTGAACACCAAAAATTAATTTTATCTTATATGTAACTTTTCAAACTGTTTTTGTACATGTGCTGTCCATTGATAAAACAACATGACTCATTATGATATTGATTATTTAATAGTTTTACTCCGCACACAGAATTAATTGCACTCGAATGGAGACAAGTCCACCATTGCCGTGTAAGGGTTGTGCCAACAGTTTAGACCTGTGCTCGCACTCAGGGCCGTTGAGCAGTGAGGGTTCTTTATCGTGTCACACCTGCTGTGATACGGCCTCTGTGTTTTCCAGGATCTACATCCGACAACGCTGACAAGGGTATTGCTATGTGAGTGACCTACTTCTAACCTCGGATCCCCCATGGGGTAAAAAAGAAAACCAGCAGGATTGCTAGTTCCAAAGTAATATTGCAGGTATTTATTTGTTGCTTCCTTTCAGTTGCCTACCTCACTTTTGATTAACAAACTAAGGTACCGAAGAATTCCTATAGATACGTTCTTGCTTTGTTGATGTATATTTACATGTTTAGACATCGTTTCGTCCCGTGTCATACCAGTTCAAATACTGCTCCGGCTCCCTCACTCTGCACGTGCTTCTCGGGCAGCTAAGCAATGAAACGCAGAGATCCTCACACCACCATAGATAACTTCTATAAGAGTTCCCTGTAAGACCCCCAGTGATATAGTGTGTGAGACCGATATACATCATTAAATTTTCCAAAATTGAAAATCAGCTTGGTCTCAACAGATATTTTACACTGTCCGAAAAGTTTAATATATTAATTGGTTGCACAACCTGGTGAGTTATCGCCAGAAAACTGTTGTTGATGGACCAAAACTGGCAGACGGAACGGACGGAAAAGCTGATTATTATAGGCTCCCGCAGATACTCGGCGGCGCCCTAAGTTAGTTCATTTTACTGAGGAACCATCCGGAATAAAAGTTCGATCATAAACAATGAATGAACACGAAATAATAAACCGCAACCCAATGACATGAAACAGCGAAACAAAGACGATGAAACACGAACCAAAGAAAGCAATGGGAATTGCGAAGCAAGACTATGGGAACTGAAATTTACACATATCATGACAGTCCGCCCAAAACTGAAACAGCCAGGAATCTGAAACAAAACCTTGATTACTCGACGTCTGTAAATGAACGACGATTTTAGATACTCTACAAGTTACGCTTCTGATGAAATATCATAGCGCCGAATCGAATCCATTTGAACTATGGCTTATTTCCTCATGCCTATCCGTGAGCACAGAAAGCAATATCTACGAGAACGCGACAAAGTTACTTGTGGACCCTCTCTAAATCCCAATCTGCTTATATATATCTATAATTCTACATACTTGATTGAACCTCCTCTTGTTTTTACGTGCCACGGAGAATATTTCACTCATTTGGAGTCGATCACCCCATGGACTCGAGAGAAAGGGCTGCAAAATTGTAGGCTTTATTGTCGGCACTCAGGGCCTTGACAGAGGACGGAATAGACATATAAGTTCGTAGACACAACCTCGCTGTGACCACGGGACCTCGGTTATTTCCGGTCTCTCGAATGACGGTATCTCTTCCTCAGTCCGCGCGTGCTGACGTTGACGTACACGCAACCGGCGACATTCTCAGGAACCTTCAACCCGATACTTTCATCACGGGGGCTAGAATATTGGAAGACTGAATGTGCAAGTAAATACCTTAAAGCTAGATAAAATTTTATGGAGAACACCAATACTAGGCTCCCACAAAATAATTGAGCTCAAAAATGTATAGAAAAAAGAAAAAAAAATAAACATGACAGATTGTATTCGATTTTGGAACGATATTACTGTTTTTTATCGCTTCTCCCACTCAAGAATATTTCACTATATGGAGACGTTGGAAATCTGGCAAATCAATAAAACTACCAGAGACACGACAGGCAAAAGTGATATTCGTAAGATGGTGGAAAAGGAGTTGCATCTACGATTTAACATTGATGTGAAAAAATTGGTGCTTCTAAACCAAGGAGAAGAAGAAAAAATTTTACTGCGAGTTGAAAAGAATACAGAGACTGGAGATAATGGCAATACCATACAAATCAAATAAAGCGCATGGGACATTTTGTTCTACACCCCAATATACAAAGGCAAATGTTATATGCAAAACAGTTTCAACTCGAATTCGTCCAGAACCATTGACTTCTAGGGATAAGTGGGGATAAGTGCGATATAATTCGACCATATCTTAACGAACAAATCCAAAAAAACTTAATACATTAAGTTATAGACGTTCAAGAAAGATGCACTATTTCAATAGGTCAACGTGACCGGCTATATCTGGCTTTCGGTTCCGTTGGTCGTTAACACATGAACAATTTTTAACTTCTTGCGATAAACATACCAAGTCCACATTCTTTTCAAATTTGGTAATTGAAGGATCTTACGGTACAAAGGGGTACATAGCAATCTGTCAAATTCAGGTCTACTCGCAT
>CAJDSM010142005.1:0-30878 GCA_903981925.1 Ostrea lurida | reverse complement strand
TGCAATGTGCAAATATCAAATGAATATCTGCAAGCAGCTAAGAAATAAAAGTCTGAAAATCAAATGGAGGAATGGACAGCAGACATTGAAGACAGACAGACAAGAAGACACAAAAGAAGAAGTCTTATAGTCCCGCCGGTTATCCAAACGGTAGGGGACTAAAAAACTCTAAAGAGCTTTGGATAACCTAAAATCACGAGGAATTTCTAATTTGAACTGACATCTTTAAAGCGTCTGATTTCTCCAAACGTACAACAATTTCCTCACCGATAAATTAATAATCTAGACTTTTTATCAATTATAAGATAATTATTCATTTCTATAAACAAAAAAACCGCTTAGCCGAAAATCACCGAATTTCTAGTCGTTGGGAACAGGGCGACATATTGTGTGTTAGACAGACATTCTAATTATTAGCCCCACTAAATGTAAGTTTCTGAAGTCGGATTATTAAGAGGTGTTTCTTATAGATTGGTAATTTTTATTAAGATACTTCTTTGAAGAACCAGGTCCTTCCAAAATGCTCGCTTTGGTATCTCTCTGTTATGTGATCACTAATTGTAGCCCTGCACGCTATTGGGCCATGCTCTATTTTCATAATTCTATGAAGCCAGATTTGTACAGAAACTGTTATGGACTAACACAAAAATTAGCTATGCCGTGTCCCTTCAACCATTCAGACCTTAGGACTTAGGAAGTTATGATGTGGATAATCAATTAACGATTATCATATTAATTTCACGATTATGTCTATCTTGATACTATTCCTGAAGGCCATACTCGAATATTACACGCCACCTGCAGAATCTGCAATATGCTTGCTTCAATACTTCGATATATCTTTGACTTCAATGGCAGACTAGACCTTATTTACTACATTATAATAACTCATAATGTGAGCTGATTTGTGTCAATACCCTATATAGTGTCTGTGCTGTTAACGTCTCGGCATATTAGTGATATAAATAATTCCAGTTGGAGCAGATATAAAGACATAAGGAGTAGAGTCAGATCAATTAATCCATAAATTTGTTAGACTGTCATTTTCCTACTAGATTTGACCAAAAGGTCACAATCCCGTTTCTTTATTATGACTAAGGGCTCACGGCCGGTGCGCCTCAGTCAGCAAGAGCGATGCTTCACTCTCCATAGCAACCTAATCAGGCTACCTTCGCTTTGTTCGGAGTCCGTGTTGCCTACACTTCGATTTGTAATAAAATTATTAAAGATGAACAGTTGGTGATTAGTTCGTTTTCAGTTACCGAAGCAGATTTTTATTTATCACGATTACCTCTATTACTCATCGATTGGGCTTGTTTCGAGTTTCAGATAAATGTATAAGGGTGACCTACGATTTTGGCTATGAAAATGCTGAATACATAGTATTCTACGTGAAACAGGCAACACCTTTTATCAGACGATGCTTACGGTCTTCAGTGTACCGGTGACCCACGCAGAAGTTTGTGAGTTGCTGCGAATTCAGTTCGTGTCGTGGTATATGCGATACAACATCAATATTCGATTCTATTGGGAATCCATGAACAGCAACACGTGATGTTGAGTCATTATTATAAAAGAAGATAGTGGCTTATGTTAGAAAACATGAGCACTCATCATGCTGTGTAGTGGCAAATCATTATGCTATGTGTTTTGGATAGCTATAAATTACGTATGATCACGATGTTAACTTTCGTTTTTTTGTATTGCATAAGCGTGCATCCACTTTAACTAATGCAATCGCCAACCTCTCCTTCTATGTAGCAACGTATGACCACTATCCCCTGTTTATGATGTGTATATTCTCCCAGTTGATTCGATACGCAAGAGCATGCTATGGTATTTGAGGACTTTTTAAGCTGAGGCCAACTACCAACACAGAGTTGATGTTGCATGGTCCTATACACGAATTGTCCATCATTTGCAAATCTACGGTACGTTAATATAATGACGCATGTGTGTTTACAAATTACATGTATCACTAAGTCACTATGTTGACTGATCTGTTTCGATACGCCTTTGTATAGATTGTCACTTTCCTACCTTAAGATCTTGACTTATACGGGTAATCCCATTTACTTTATTTCACTGAAAGGGCTACACGGCGGATGTGACCGGCTCAGCAGAGGATTCGCTTACTGCCTCATGCCATGGCACCTGATCCTGTCCTTCGCATCTTTGTCGAAGTGTGCACTTTAGTATGCGCGGCTACATCGATTTTTTTGTCACTATGTTTTTTTTTAATATTTATACGTTACACGATGTGCTCTCAACTTTCTACGTTTACTCGTAATATTACTAACCAAAGACAGGAGGGTGGAGGCCCAGAGCAACATGTAAACCCTTACTAGGATGAACGCGCAAACTGTCATTGGATTTAACTAGGCAGTTCATTTGTGTTAATAATATATCACTGCAGTGGGTTAATCCTCTTTCTGAGTTCAGACCTCCGTTTAATATTATTTGTTCCTCTTGTAGGGTATTTGGACGTTAAAGATAGGGATGAATTGTGAATTCTGAGGTTAACAGGTCAACACCTAAAGTATTTTCTAAGAGCTCTAGAAATGGGTCTTAAAATTGAATATTTTTGTTTTCAACATGTTAAAAAAAACTCTGTTTCCGAATTAATCCACCCAGTTTTTACTTTCATACCTTTCGGTTTGTGCTCCACGTATGTATGTGCTTATTTTTAAAATATTCAGACTATGTCTTCGTAACAAATAATTTTGTGATGAAAATAAGATTTATGTTGGAAGATGATGAGTTTTAGATTGAGATTTGTGATTTAGCCCAGGTTTTGGAGCGTGGCATGGAATATCCCGAAAGTAAAGAATAATAGGATTTACAAAGCAAGATTAACAATAATAGAATTGAGAAAAACAATTCTCTTTTCTTCGAAATGCGACCTAATATATTACGTAATAAGTTCAGTAGTCATATTGAGATGCGATCTAAATGGAGGTTGAATTTATGCCTTTGAAACATATATCTGAAAAACTATATATTGACAGAGATAAGACCGGGTTGTCTGGATAGTTAAGTTATAGCACACAAACACGAGGCAGGAATGGGTTGTTGCCGCAGAAACCGAAACCTTTGTTTGTAAAAATAGCATGATTTAAAATCTAGCAATACTCTCCATTAAATTGAAATGGTGGTTCTGTTACAAAGACTTTAAAGGAGAAGACTAGTTACTATATGGTGTGTTATAGAGAAGAGATCTAGTTTTATATGATTATGCTTAAAGAGAAGTCGCAATTCGCAATGAATTGACCGACATAATAGACTTTTCTTATTACAAAATAAAATTTATACCTGTATCTCTTCAACAATGTTAATTGGTAGCGTTAATAAGCTACCATTAAACTTTATTGGAGTATCCCGTAGTGTCAATATACATTTACTAGTGTCATAAATCTTACAAAGGAATCACGTTATTCATGCATATATTATCTGGTATATAGGATCGCGCTAGGAACTGGTATTCTTTGTAAATGTATATATTAAGATATACTATTCTTATGAGCGTTTATACATTGTACTTATTCCATGAATACTTTTTAGACCTAATTAAGTTTGTTGAGTAGTGGCAAATCAACTCAATTATATTGTGCTATGATTGAACTGGTCCACCGGACCTTCACACATCATGAACTTACTTGCTTACGACGTGCGCCATTGCAAGGACTTCTAACTTCAACGTCTAGGCATCAATATATCAGGATGGGAAATATTAAAAACCAATGTGCCAATTGTCCCAGACATAGTTATTAGTGCGAATAAAATTTATAATTATCTAGAGAACGCGCGCTGGATCAAAGAGTCGGCCCCCGTACCAATGCCATATATTATGTCATTTTTATTCTACTGTCATAAAGACTCAATCAAAATAGATAAAAGAATGATTGAAACTGCTAAAGGAAATGTCAGACAAATAAGGACCATACTTTCGATGGTTTGACAATTGCAGAAATTGATGAATTTAATAAAAAACACTTAACTGGAAGTTCTCGATACGCTGTAGTACATAAAACGAGTTGTATCACATAATTCACTAAAATTGGACATCGGTTCTGTCTGTTGTTCATGCAAATCTGTTTGCTCTTAATATAACAGCTGTTAACCAAGAGAAACCATATAAAACGCCTAAAAATGATTTCAGTTTTATTGATTAATTTTTTCTCATATATTTGACCCTTCGAATTGAATCTATCTTGAATACATCTTTCATACGTATGCATTCAATTTGGCACAGGGATACTCAAATTTAAAAAAAAGTATGTAATATCATTTCTCTCATATACCGTTCTATGTCAGCTATAGATACTATTGGAATATCTGGCCTTCTTATGAATAGCATCTAACTTCTGCAACATCATTTTCCCCACAAACGGATGTTCATCTAATGATACGTTGCGTTGTTTCAATGACTTATAGATCATTTACATTAACTTGAAATGATGATTGTTGTTTATTATTTCTCTTTATATTCCCAATTTTATGTCACATATATTGCATCAGACAACTCCCAGCACTTAAATAATCAGATCAATTAGGAAAAAAATCCCCCACACCGTGTTTTTTTTCCGCCCGATTTTCAGCTGAATGTGTTTTCATGCTGCTGATCAACATACAACATGTAAGATGTTGTCCTATGTTCTCATCATTTCCAAATGTGCTACCCCCCCCCCTTAGTAATACTAAGCAACAAGCAATAAAGGATATGACTAGGTACGAGTATGAAAGTATAAGGATTTAGAAAGGTAATTTGAAATAAATCGGGATGCTCCACGACAACAACCAACTTATTTTGTTCCATATATCGTTCACTTCGAGAGAAGGTTGGTAATGTTAGGTCATGCAATATCATGAGCGTGAAAAAACGATAATTTTCGCAATTACGGAATAGTCGTCATTATCAATGACATACAAGATTAAATTATGGGTCATTATCCGCAATTATATAATTTCTAACTTCTGTGTTCTTAGAGATGTTTGAAAGTTGTTGAGTTTTATGATGCCATGGTAACTGTTATAAACTACCACACTAACTTATTGACCGACAATAAAACGTAATAAGATCACTCCGTATGTTGATGCTTTATGCGACGGTTAAAAGATATTCCAAATTGCATATTTTGTTCAATTCCATTGAGCAGAATTTTCGAATAAAAGACAGTCGCAATAAATCAATTGGTGAAAGTAAACAAATGTGTTAAACCGTAATCTTATCCAAAAGAAACTACAAAATCGAGTGTAGGGCAACACGGACCTCGCGACAAAAGCGATTAAAATCAGATCTCGACCCGCCATTTTTTTCTTTTTATTTTTACTGATCGACTATCTCGTCGATCCGCTCCTACCCCGTGGGAGGCCCGGTGTAGAATAGGTTCCCGCCATCCCTTGCGTGTCGCAAAAGAGGCGACTGAATGGGGCGGTCATTCGGGATGAGACCGAAAAAACCGAGGAAGCTCCCGTGCTCACAGCTTGTGTGGCACGAAATAAAGATACGGCTCCCTGCTCAAAGGCCCTGAGTTGCCGGAGCATAGGCTAAATTTTGCCCCTTCACCGGTAATTCAGTGACGTCTCCATATAGTGAAAATATTGTCGAGTGGGAGTAAAACAAGAGAGAATTAAATCAATCAATCAATCGGGATCCGCTTTCACCTGGTTAAGTCTCGGTAGGTTTTTCGCCTCCGCGTTTTAATTTTAGCGTGCGACCTATCTATTTCGATGAATTTTATTCAAGATTTTTCACAGAAAAATGAGACATATCACTTATACCAGTTAAAAATGGTTAATCTTGTAAAGAAAACCGCACAATAATCAGCTTCATATGTTGAGCATTTTAATGCTTAAATGAATCCTCTCCGATTATTTTAACATTAGCATTGTCTTGCCCCCTTGTTTATATAATTAGTATATATTTTAGACGGTTTGAATGAGGTGCTCTGTCTCTATAGACTATTATCTTGTCATGTATCAGAATTGCCTTTGTAAATATACTGTTCAGGGGGAGAAATACCTCACATTACCTCTTCCCCCCCCCCCCTTTAATGCAGTGTTTCAGAATATCATGTATTAGTGTAAATGAGATCTCTACTGCCTTGCATCGCCTTTGTACTAATTAATATATTTAGCGTATTCTTTAAATGTTCTGTAGTAGTGGACCTGTTAATTTGTACATGTGTCCATGGGCCATTGAAGGAATTGGTTGTCAGGAAATAAAAGTTTAGGACAATGTGGTTATACGTTAGCCCCCCCCTTCTTGCAGAATTTCTGTATTTTATTGCATGTCACAGACCAGTAATCAATTATTTTTCAATTCATGTTACCTTGTTTGTTTATCTGCACTGACTGATGAGTGTGATGTATAATCTTGGGATGAATCTTAATCTTCTTAGAAGCTTTTCTAACAAGTTATCTTGTCAAAAAGTTGGAAAATTGTTCGTTTAAGGGGCCTTTTATACTTGGTTAAATTCTGTCCCTCAGATATTTGAATTTAGAAAGATCTACATGGAGATATGATAAAAGTATCTAAATTGCTGTAACCCTATTACATGGATCCCACAGACTGCAAATAACATCTATCTTAACCAAAACATTTTCGGTATTGTAAACATTGCATACAATTTTTTTTTTAATCCGATTTATCTAACATTTCAGCGCCTGTGTTCTTCTTCCCTAAGGTTGAAAGTAACTGTTTTTTCATGAAAAAATATATAAACATTCTCGTTGTGTAATAAATCTGCAAATTTTGGATTTAAAAAAAAAAGCCTAAATTGTTTAATTTTATTATCATCAAGATAAGATGTGTTTTTGGTGTTCATGCATAATATAAATATGAGAGAAATCAATACGTTATAGATTTATTGAAAACAACAAAAGAGGTTGATGATACTTATCCATATACAAAATTGCCATCGCTCGTCTCCTCGCACGCGCTTCACGTCCTGCCTCCCCTTACTAATAGGATAATATGTAACAATTTAAGCTCCCGGCCCTTTGAGTTTGCGATTTATGCAGTCCAAATAATGTTTTCTCAGCTTTCATATTACGCAGAAGAAAAATATGTGAAGATTAAACTAGCCAAACAATGTTTAATAAGTAGGAAGGCAACCTTTATTTAACAGGAACTAGGCAGCGAGATCGAGGGATCTGATTTTTAATCAGTTTGAGACAGTCGGTGTTTCTTTGTTTTGGCTACTAAACGACTAAATGCTAATTATTCGCACGCGACATGTAGCTGGAAGCAACGTACCGGGACGTCATAAACCAGGAAGCATATGTCTTCTGAGTTTACTACGAACTGCATTTATAATGTACACTCCCTTTCCCTCTCTCTAACAATATTATATCGTGTGATTTCTAAACTTCACAGCTTTTGCTTTTTGGAAAACAGGGCGGTATTTTACATAAAGCGAGTTCAAGTAAATATAAAGCACTAACTGAACGATGATTACTATTTAGATCATTTCAAGCCACCTATCAAGCATTGTCATTATCCACTCTAGGTCCATTTCATCAAGCTGTTGACACTTCTGTATCGGGTTTTTCTTACCATACAATCGGTGTATACAGTATCCTTTCTTGATAGTTTCTTATTTATTAGCGCGTCAACCGTGCTTCATATACGCGTCAAGCTGTGTATACCGCTTGCATATTACATGTATTACACCGCTTGAGTCATATGTACGATAGAACCAAGACCCGGTGTAATATTAATTAATGTCATTCGCTAGGATGGTCACGTCGTCAGATAGAAAAACCCAGCTACGAAACGAACAGTGGTCCATTAACTAATGGTTCGTAAAACAATGTTAATCAAACAACTTATAAACCGGACTTCTTGGTTGTCTACCCCATCACTACGTCTGATGTTAAGATCCAACGTCCCCTCACGGACTCTTGTAAGGTTTTTCTTTCTTCTCCCCTTTTCTTTTGGAATGTTTAACAAGCATATGTGTTATTCGTAAATTTTGACTACCAATTTTTACACTTCACGCTTTTTAGTGTGTAGAGGGGAATTAGGGATTAAATTTATTCTTGAAACACATTTTTATCTATATTAATCGCAGACATCATCAGAAATTTATTTATGTCTTCCTTGTTAGATGGTATAGAGAAAATAGGTAAGAGGACGGTTAGTTAATGTTCGTTTGCCATCCCAAAGGTAAGTAAAAGGTGTAATCTACCAGGCGTGACACCGATTAATAATTATATAAACCTGGTATTGACCATACAGTGCCTGAAACGTATAGAGTTTAGAAGTTAATACAATTACAATGATTCATTGCAATTAAAAATGATTTAGCTTATTTTCTGTAGAATTTAAAGTACATGTATCATACATTTGGAAGGAAAGACAACTTGAGTTGTTAGTTCCTTGATATAATAACAGCAGTGGAACCAAGAGGTTGTGGCCCATATAAATCAGTGATAAATAAAATGAGATGGCGATGATGATAAAAAGTATGTGAATGATGATGATGGATGATGCATGGAAGAGGTATTACTTGTGCATATCCGTATGGTCTGCTGTAGCTTTATGGTACGAAATTTATATTGTTTTTGGCCAGCGAGACGTATTCGGTTTTGGAACTGAAATTCGCCTTCATTTATGTTCTCAAGCAACCTTTGTTAAAGAACGTGTTTCCAATCGAGGCGCAGCAATATCTTATCAAAGAGGGTCAATAAAATCCTACCAAATAACCGTTCGATTTTATTCATGTCAGACTGCCCGGAGGTGTGTTTTTCTCACATGGAACATGTTTGATTTTAACTTTCATCGTCCTTTTTCTGAAATTCCCTATGTACAAAAAACATTGCTAACAAACATTCCAACAAAACATGCAGCTGCACATAAATTCGTTACAAGGTGTTATGTATTGTTGTAAAACTAAAGTGAATGTATTGAGACCTGGTTGGAACACTTGTTTGTTGTCTTTTTCTTTTCCAAATTACTCTAGAACATGGATAACTCCTGTAACCCTAGAATAACAATGTCTGAGATTCAGACACAATCACTAATGATTTCTTTCCGCCGAAGAACTATTTATACTGTATCAGTGCAATGTAATGGTTTATCAGTATTACAATTCAACAGCAAACGTTGATAAGACTTTGATTCTTAATGAATGTATAATGACCTGTGTGTCTTGATACGTCAGAGGCAATCACGAACAGTCATTAGAAGTGCCGTCTGAACATACTCGGGTACGGAAGGCAAAAATCTGACGAACATTAAGTCCGCATACTTGTTCGACAAAGTGAATTCTTTTTTCACAGAGAATATATAGTTTGATTGGGGAATAATAATGCATGAACCTGTTGATTATCATGTCAGTGATAAATTGTGATATTTGAGGAACTGAATAATGAAGAAAAAACTGATATTTTTTTCATAAAATTATAAATGGAGAAAGTTCTACGGGGCATATAAACTGGTGGCAATTGGACCTTTGAAAATACAGCAAAATATTACCACCAGGAAAAAACTTAATATGCTTTAAATGACTAATTAGTTAAGTCCTCAAGGTGGTGATCAACTAGGAATATCACTTTATAGTAACTATTAATTCACATTTTTTTCCCCTTAAAAAAAGATATAGAAATTTTCCCCCAAAGCTGTCAATTAGAGACAAGTTTTTAAAGGTGTAATACTTGGAAGCATTGCTGTCGAATTAGAATACAGTTGAGATTGCTTTTGCTTACGCCGAACATACCAAACTTTAAACATTTCAATGTTATCGAATTTGTATATCACTATTTTTTCTTTGTGGCTACAATAACTTCCTATTTTATTTAGACCAAGTATTGTCTACTTTATGAATCTTAATTGCCTTCTTGTTTAATAGTATATCTAGCATTGGTACAGTGCCCAGTCCAATTTAAAGAGACAACCCTATCAATACTGTTTCAATGCAAGTCAACTACTAAAGTATCAAAAAATTGTTGTAGGTTCAGACTGGTTGAGAGTGAGTAAAGACTAGAGGCAGTTGATTGCTCTTTGATAGTAATATATGATCCTTATTGATCTTCAGAAACAATATTCAAAAACAGGCTGCAAATTTTCGACCCCAAAATAACATGCTTCCGCCTAACAGGTAGCTCAAGTACATTGACTTGAGTGTTCGATATTGGAAACGCATGACTTTTTTAACTCGCCGAAAAAAAAATAATTGGGTATCCAGATCTAATCAAAGATACCGGTTCTTTTTATTTTTCATATGACAATTTATTCTTCAATGTGAACAATTTATCATATCAAGTGTGCTATTTTATCCTCTCAATGGGACAAGAAGCTGATGAAAAAGATAACGCATTCCTGGATTGACATACCCTAAATAAGCTCAAGCTGATCAATCTTATCAAACAAGGTAATACTAATGGACAGAAATTAGGTTCAAACAACCATAACGCGTTTCACAGGGCCTGCAAGAGAATGTAATTTAGTATTGTGCCACGGATAGATTGAATCTGATATTTCCCTGCATTCATGTGAAAGTTGATCGACTCGTTAGCTTACATTAGAGCACTTGGGTGTAATATCAATGATGACAGAATCCGGCTCTCCGAGAGTAGTCAAGTCGCAATTAGGTTGGAGGATTTTTTTCTGTTGTAGGACTTTATTTTATTATTTCGTGTCATAGGACTGCTCCCCATATGATGGAGAGCAGATTTTGAGAGCTAGACGACCCGCATTAATTCAACAGACCGATTTAACGAGGAACACTGAATATCAACAGTGCTCTCTACACATAAATCCCCAGTCCTAGCTATATGTAAAAATAACAATAACAACAACGACAAATAACTCAAAACCAAGAACACCCCCCATCCCACTAACGACAAACTTATTTTCCACATTCTTTCATATACAATGGCCCACATCTACATGTAACCGACAGACTGGATGCCCCCCCAAAAAATAACCAAAACAAAGACGAAAAACTCAATATAAATTAAAAAAACTAACAAAAACACACACATCAATTCCAAATCCACATTATTCCAAATATTCTCGACTGCAGAAGTAAGATTCCCATTCATGTTTCATTTATGTGAATTTCGCACCTGAATTTTTTACACCTCTTTTCGGGAAGTATTGTTTTAAATTTTAACGTACAAAATGGGGTGCGAGGTTTACTGGGAATTTGAGAAATGAGGGTCATCCGTGTTTCGTTATTGTAGTATCAAGTGTAATAAACTTTCTCACCCTATTCTGACTAAAGGGTAAATTATTCAGCCGACAAAAGCTGCAGAAGCTTATTCGTCTCTTAAGACCGAATTTTATAATAGTGGAATTAATGGATAGAACTTTAATTTACCAACCTTTTCATTTTATTACTTATAACCATTCTGGTTGAGTATTGATTGTGCATCGACTTTTATGTCGATCATCAATGTTCTCTTTGGATAAATAGGTAAATAATCTTTATCAAAGTAAGCAACTAATTTCCAAAAATACATAGACGAGTTCTTTATAATTCTATGCGTTTGTACTTCCTATCAAGTGAATTTACGAGTCAGATTCTATGGGTTTATTTCAATGTACTTCTTGGTACAAATATCTTTTAGTTGATATTACATTTACTACCGGGTACTCTTCGTAAAAATTAACCAAAATTGAAACACAAAACGTCCGGGTATAGATATAATGACGATGATTTTATACCGTGGTCACATACATTTTTTTTTCACGACATTAATCACGCTTTTTATAAAATCCAGAATATATCGTTCACATTACAAATCCCGCTCTAACCAGATTGAATCCGGGATACAGACTTTAACTGGTCAATGCGCATTGTTGACAAATTGCTAGTAGATTAAGTGTGGTTTAATAGAACCCGCAAGCATATATTGCGGATCTGAACAACGCGTAATACTCTATGTATGTGAACGTATTCAATCCCTGACATAGTCTCTCTCGTAGATCGAGATTCTATTTGCAATCTGATTTTGCGCAGGACTCATTAAATAGCGGAAAGTAAAACAATTTTGGGGATACGCTTACATTTCCCGAGCCTATACATCTTCTCAATTGGTGTTAAATTAAATAGTATGAAAACTGCAAAATAATTGAGTTCATTGATTTTTCCAAAATAGTTTTCTAATACAGCGGACTTCTGCATACCCGAAAACTTGTCATTATCTGATAACAAATAAAATCTATTTTTTGATTCAAAGTCGATTCAGTTCAAATCAATTCTATTATCAATCCACAATCTCGTATCACACAGCCGAAACACTTCTGTTATGTATCAATCATGTCAATTCAGATTAAAAATTATCAACATTGATATTCTTCGGATACTATGTACTGTCGGTAACTGATCGGTGCTTAGCACTATATTTTTCGTTACCATATTTACTAAAATTCCCCGAGTAATCACCATCGCGATATAATACTTAGATTAGCAAGTGTTAGTGTTGATTGGTTATCTATATCAGATCTAACTGATTCCTCTGTCTAATGTGATCTCCAATAAAAATTCATATATCTAATAAACTTAAACGCTAATTCAAATTAATTCTGCTTAATTTTTTTTAGAATGCGAACGTGTTTAATCTAGATTTGATAATATTGCAGCTTCAGGTATTGTGAGTACACAGATTGTGGTAAGAGAAATCAGAATACAGCAGAATCAGTTGCAGATTTAGAGGTTGTTTTTAATTTTACCACACCACTTAAATTTAGATACACTCTTCAAAACTCTCTTTTTACCGAATTTACCAGTTGAGAAGCAGTTGTAAACATATGCCTACCTGTGAGTGTTTACTCAAAGAAGCTAGAAGCGTGGGGAAACACGATTGCAAGTCAGCTCACAAACATTCAAAATTCATGTTAAAGAAACTTGCAAAATGTTTGCCCATGCCCGTTATGCGCTTACGGAAGGAATAAAAAATATTGACTGACATATCAATACATACTGGCCCTCGATTACTTTTTTTTACTAAGCTCTCAATATTTCCCTTCATATGACAGCCCAATCACGCCCATGACGCTTTTTCATGTACCTAGAATTCTATCGATCTTAACTCAAGTGTGGTGGAGTTTTAACAATTTCAGCAAGTGGCTGTCGTACTCTAAATTCTAAATTTACCAATGTCCTCATTCGTGTCCTTACTTGGGTGAACTTTAAAATATATGTAATAGCTGTATGCTACGAGAAGCAGAGTGATGTGAAAGGAGGTGTACTGACAGAGTTATCTATGGGAAATATCTCTATGATATTCAAAGCGAAGATTAGTTGGTGAAAGTATCCGTTAGCTGCTTTACAAGAACTGAGTGATCTAGTCTGCTAGTCGCATGAGTAAAATTAATTATAAATAAATAAAAAAGATAAAGATAAAAAAGAAAAAAATTCCAGACAAACTGACATTAATATGTGAAACGGTCGTCCTAAGAACTTTTTGTTTTTGCCTTTTGCGAAACACCTCGCAATTTATATCAAACAGTAGAAATTGTCTCCATTAAAAATTTAAAAATACGTTTCTTTCCTTAATTCAGAAAAAAAAAAACTCTTGTAACTATTGTACTCAGTTCGAGTACGAGGAGTGGTTCTTTATCAAATTATCAATTATAGATCATTCGTTTGTGCAGGATAAATATTTCCTTTACAGGATATTTTGCCCATATAGGGATTAGACATAAACACAAGCATCTCGGGACCTCCAGCATGGCTGATATTATCAGTTGTTTGAGTGGACCTAATCAGCTTTACACGTGTAGTAAATTCCATTTCCGCGAGTGCGATCCTCCCGCTGTCAACTATTAGAGCAGCTCGTACCAGATACTGTACAATTAATGCAGTTAATGCCGACATTTCTTAGATTAGGGTGTTGCACTGAGAGAGCCAAGAGTGATTTTCCCATAGTCCTGACCACTCGGTGACGTAGAACTGACCGTTCGTTCTAATTTTAACTACTTACGTGCATGTGCCATTAAATACTTGTGGGATTGCCCAGCCACTAGGGGACAAACGTAACTATTTGTTTTCATTCATTTTTGGTTTCCACACTTATTTTTAAAATCGAAAAATAAGACAGATTCACATTTGTTAGTTTAATGGCATTACTAAAGTTCAATAGAGTTTGCAACAATAAGTATGTCCATGCACCTGAAAATGTGAATATTACAATTCGCCATTTTCAACTGGAATTAATATCATTTCGTTTGATATACATTGTTCAGATATTTATCACAGTTCTATCCTGTGCTGTGTCCATTAAACAAGGATATAGTGTGTTCTTCCTTTGGCTTTATAGCCTCTTGAATCCGCCTTGGACTGCGCTATTCCCCGGTGTAAGACCATCTATTCACTTAGAAGCTTCGACATGAGAGCAAGAGCTCCCAACGGTTCTTGTCCTTTTAAGGGAGCAGAAAGTCAATTGTTCGCTGTGAACCATAAATTGAAATTAATACGGATTTTAAAAAAAGACTTTAGAGTTGATGTTGCTGATAAAGAGGCCAAGTCGAAAATTTAAAGGAATAAAAATATCCGCTCATCGTGAAAGATTCGAAACTCAGAGAATCGAAATTAAAACCAAAAACCAGGTGGAGGGCATTTAAAGTCCACAGCCTTATCCAACTTACGCCACTCCGCACATTCATACCACCATATCGGAAACTTATTACGTGCAGTATGAAAGTGAAAGGTAGATAGCTAACAAAATTCGTGTCGATTTTTAGAAGATTACTTAATAATTAATCACCAGCCGTGAAACAAATTTCAAAGCCGCCCCAATTTTTTTAGTGAAATCTCAAAGAACATTTTTGGGACTTAAATTTAATCTTTGTATTCAAAAGCATAGAGACAGTTGTTTTCTTAAATTCGGGGATTCCCCTGTATTTGGAGGCTATTAAGTTCACATAAATCGGCTTCCTGCCATGATTTCAACTTAACTTTACTTTCTGCCCACTAATCTGTGTCAAATACACACCCTTATTTTCGAACTAATACTTTTCTTTATCATTTTGGTGATCAAAGGACAAAAGTTTTCACTGCGTATTTACAGGTAACAAATGAATATATTATGTAAATTATTAACTTACCTAATTTATCAATCTGTTTACGCAACACCGTTTAGGGAAAATCACCATCCATGATACATGCAACACCTTCTTTTCAATACACCGTCTCTGTGCAGAAAGTTTTGGCGAGTTGTATTGGTTTGATTGACGTATTTCTATTCAGTTTCAACATACAAGATTTGTTAATATTGTTCATGTATATGTACATGTATGTATTTAATTTAACTGGTTGTTTTCACAATCGTATATGTTGTTCAATGTGATATATATACATGGACTGAATAATATTTATAAAAATTGAAGTTCGAGGGCATATAGTTTATTTTAGCTCACCTGAACCGGAGGTTCAAGAAAACTTTTCTGATCGCCTTTCGTCCGTCGTCTGTCTGTCTGTTAACTTTTCACATTTTCGACTTCTTCTCCAGAACCGCTGGGCCAAATTCAGCCAAACTTGGTACAAATCATTCTTGAGTGAAGGGGATTCAAGTTTGTTCAAATGAAGGACCAGGGCCCCATCAAAGGGGAGACAATCACGAAAATATAAAAATAGGGTGGTGTAATTCAGAAATCTTCTCAAGAATCACTAGGCCAGAAAAGCCGAAATTTATATGAAAGCTTCTTGATATAGTGGAGATTTAAGTTAAAATCATGACCTCGTGGGGGTATGGTGGGTCCTCTATAGGGGATCAGAGTTTTACATGCAAATACAAATTGAAAATCTTCAAATATCTCCTTCTCAAGAACCACTGGGACAGAAAGGCTGAAGTTTATATGAAAGCTTCCTGATATAGTGGAAATTTAAGTTTGTTCAAATCATGACCCCCGTTGGTACGGTGAGACCACAATAGGGGATCCAATAACTACATGCAAATAAGGGGCAAATCTTTAAAAAAAATATTCTTCTTATCAACTATTGCACCAGAAGAGTGGATATTTATCTGAAAGCTTCTTGATATGGACTAGGTTAGTTTGTTCAGATCATGCCCCCCCCCCCCCGGGTGTAGGATGGGGCTACAATAGGTGGCCAAAGTTTGAAATAAGCTTATAATATAAGTTTGTTTTAATGAATACCCCCCGGGTCAAGATGGGGACCACAATTACTAGAGAGATAAAGTTTAGGTCAAAACTGTTCTTACGCAGGATGGTCTAACATCTTGTAAACTATTGATGACCATACATTTTCTTGACCCTTGTGTTGACACAAGTTCGTTGGCATATGTGGGAGGGCCCCAGGGGTTATGGCTTCCCCCTCCCTTTTCAGAATTGTTTAATATCTTGTAAACTATTGGGATCCCTACCCTCAAACCATATATTCTCTTGTTCCTTGTGTTGAGACAGTTCAATAACACTGATGTGGAGGGCCCCTGGGGTCATGACTGACCCCACCCTTTTCAGAATTGTTTAATATCTTATAAACTATTGAAATCCCTATCCTCAAACCATATAATTTCTTGTTCCTTGTATTGAGACAAGTTTATTGACGCATATAGGGTATATGGGGTCACGTCTGGCCCTGAACTTTTAAAAATGGTCTAATATTTTGAAAACTGAGATTCCCACCTTCCAACCATATATACCAATGTCTTGTTTATTGTAACAAGACAAAGATAAAAGAGCCCCAGGGGCTATGCCTGACCCCAATGTATCATGCATGTTTATCTGTCGTATTTTCTTATTGATGAATGTTCATTTATAGGTATTTGAAGATGACAGAAATCAATTTTAGTCCATACCTTGGATATATATTGTGGCACATTGTAAATCCCAAACTTCTGCTCTTCTCTATGAGGCAAAGTGCTCAGGTGAGCGATGTGACCCATGGGCCCCTTGTTGTCTGTCTGTCTGTCTGTCCGTCTGTAGCAAAAGAACTTTAACCTTGGTCAATTCTTTTACACCATAAGAGGCGGACCTGTCATTTTTGGTATATGTATGTCTTGTCCAAAAAAAAACAAAAAACAAAAAAAAACACCCTTTTTATTGATACCAAAATCTTTGACCTTTACAAATGACTATTTACCTTTTAGAAAAGTCTAGAAGTCTAGTGTAAGCCATATCTTTTTTTAAAAATCGTACAGGGCACTGCTTTCATATTTAGCATGTGTATTTCTTGTGAGAAAATAATTCCAGCTATGCTAGGTTTGTTGATCTTATGACCTTGACCTAAGTTTTGGAAATTTTCAAAGATGTTACAGTATCATATTTGTTTTTCAGAGATATGAACTGGACTGGCACCGATATGACTCGGCATTTCAATGAGCTGTATGCATATCTACAAAAAGATTCCACGAACGCCAGTGAGAACTCCAGTGCTCACGACTGGATCGGAGATATTGAGGCAGATACATTTCTGACGAACTCTAGACTATTTTACTCCTACTTTACTCCAGTGATTCTCATTGTCGGATTTTTAGGCAATCTGCTATCGCTATATGTATTTCTATCCAGAAATATGAGAGGACTTTCGGCTAGTACGTATTTAGCCGCGTTATCGACGTCTGACCTCCTGACACTCATGTTTTACATTACCGTGGAGTGGTTGAGACGAGGTCTTCTATACTTACAGCCCGACAGGAAGCTAACTTTGATCGATGTTGATGGATTCTGTCAGTTCCAACTTTACATGTCCTACATGTCGCGATTTCTTTCCGCATGGCTGCTGGTGGCGTTCACGGGAGAACGTTACATAGGAGTTTGTCACCCGCTGAAGAGGAGAAATATCTGTACAAAGAGTGGCACGAGGCGAATAGTGGGCTCCATCTTTGTGATATCTGCCGTGGTGGTGCTGTATAAGCCTGTTCTCAGTGCCGTGTTTGTGAGTTCGGATGGAAAACACTATTGTACGACTGACAGTGAATATAACTTTGTTTCTTTTATCCTAGACAGCATTTACGCCGTTCTGATCACGCTTGTCCCGTTCATTATCATCTCCGTGTTGAACATCCTCATCATGCGAAGACTTATCATCCGAAACAAACGCAAAAGAGAATGCAAAATCATTACGGAAGAAAGCATTATTCGGCTAGAATTCACAATTATCTTGTTAGCAATTTCATTCTGTTTCATTGGTCTGAACATTCCGTTCTTTGCAGTGTGGCTTCGAAATTTCCTTCATTCTAAATATATATCGAACGTGGATGTTCTGGAACTGTATACGCACAATTTTGAATTTTGGCAAGGTGTGCTTTACATTACAAGAAGTATTTTCTACATCAATTATTGTATTAACTTTTTCCTTTATAGCATAACAGGGGCTTATTTCCGTAGAGAAGTGAAAATGTTGTTTACATACCACTCGTTAAAGAGAGACTCATATAGCAGGTGCTCGCTAAGAAACTCGCGCTCAAATTCCCATACCCCACAGTCATACTTGTGAGTTATTAACAGAAAAGCAATTCGAATGACTTCATCACCTTGATATATTTGCTAAAGGTCCCTGATAATTTAATACTAGTTACATTCCTACAGAAAATTGAGTCGACAATTAAATTGACAAACCTTGTCATGCTACAATGTATTGGTCTCAAGTGTCTATTTCCATCAGCGTTATTGACGAATTATAGAAGTTGCAGTATACACTTTTTCATGCCTTTGCAAGTTAGGTATATAGAAATCCTTGTAAGAAATTCTTGTATATTGCACAGCGGAATGGATTTTTTTGTTTCATGTAAGGTTCTTCACTCTTTACCCTCAAAGGGCAGTGATGATAGACAACCTTATAAGGATTCATAGGGCGCTGAGCAGTGATTGAAATGTGTTTCTTGAGAGATTCCACGTCTTGCCCGTCTTCCCTTTACTACGTGTAGCTACATTGTATGATGTCAACTGTGCCAAGTCTCGTGGTGTCACGTCATTTTTACTTTTCGCGATAAAGCTCTCAAACCCGAGAGATTGGAAAACAGTTGACACGCGATTTTGAGATTTTAGTTTCCCCTTTGACTGAAATATTCAGAAAGGATTTTTATTTGCTTATTTTGTTATCTATAATCGTTAATTTACTGTTTAAGTACCCATATATGGTACATGTGCATCTAACGAGGCTACATTAATTTCAATGTAAGCTCGAGTGCTTTATATTCCCATAATACATGTATATGAGGGTATATAGAAAAATAAAAGGGGAGGTAAATATACATTCCGAATCCCATAATTTTCTGCAGTGCCAAGAATTCCGTGTTATTTGGACATATATTTGCTAAAGGTCCCTGATACTAAGACCATACATGTATGAGGAAAATCTGTTTGCCATTTGTATGCTCGTGCTATTGTCCTGCCTATCCTATAATCAATTAAACCGTACCTATTTTTTGTTTGATAATAATGATCCCACGCTGATATGATTCTAGTTAGCATTGCTTCATACACGTTTGCAGATATTTTCACACCAATAAAATTTAATGTATCTTTGATATCAACACCTGTGGCCATAGTCCTAGTTGTACATGAACCCTAACGCAACAAACAGACAACATTTTGTAAACTGTCGTTAATTATGATATTATACATGTATTATGATAATTTAAAAAAACCGTTGATGCTACCATAATTTACTATAGT
This sequence comes from Ostrea lurida, assembly GCA_903981925.1. NCBI lineage: Eukaryota > Metazoa > Mollusca > Bivalvia > Ostreida > Ostreidae > Ostrea > Ostrea lurida. The sequence continues at coordinate 11,287 of CAJDSM010142005.1, read as the reverse complement.
TGTACATATTTTTATACTGTGTTTTACTATGGAATGAAACTGATATTGTGACTGTTTACGCTGTATATTGCAGAAAAAATACAATGTTTACATATATATTACCAGAAAACATGCATAAAATACATAAATATTAACGTGTACTGTATACAATACATATGCTTAATATCAGCGTGTAATCTGTGTGATTTTTGTAATACGAAACAGTGATTCATTCAATTTAATTTGTTTAGTTCAGTGGTTATCATAATTGAACGTACATGTCCGGCTCATGATTGGTGTGACCGGTCGACAAGGGATGCTCACTCCCCCGAGGAACCCGACCCCACCTCTTGTGTGTCCTGGGGTCCGTATTTGTCTAATCTCCGCGAGGCTGGTCAGACCAATATTACAAAAAGTGATTCGGGAAATCGGGCCTGAATTCTGACCGCTTGTTGCGATTAAATTGGTGATATTGAATTTCTCGCCCGTTTTAACTTTTCGCCATAGACATCCTATGGCTACGAAACTTGCATTTCTTACCTTTACATAGTGTAAATCCAACAGAAAATGGAGGTGATTATTTTCAAGGCAACGCTGAAAAACCCCGATAGTCATTTCGTCATGACTTGTACTATCATTATTAGTACAGGAAATTGTCAAAGATAAATCAAACACTCATTAAAATTTCTATATTTTTCTCTTTATTGCATTTCCTTTTCATGCTTGAAAATGCTTTGTGTAGAGTAACTGTCATTCAAAAAGATACAGTTTTCTGCACTAAAGGATTGTACAACTTTAGTGTTGAGAAGATGTAAAATTTAATGGCGACCATTTGCAACGGCTTTGATTACACTATGTAAAGGTAAAAAATGCTAGGTCCACACTTCATCATTTAAAGGAAAATACAAACAAGTTACTGAATTTGCATTGTAGCGCACCATGCCAGGTGACGCCTTTCTTATACTCATTGTACAGTGTATATATAGTGAGTACAGATACTAACACGAAACACGTAATATAAAGCAATCGTAGACATTGATTGGCAGTACACACACTAGTAATTCTTATGCTATCTCCCGAATTATCATGCATATGCTTCTCTCGCCGCCCATGGAAAACACCAGATAATTTGTGAAAAACTATGGAAACCTGTGTGTTCGCAGCAATAAAGTGAAAGGTAAACAAAATAAATGGCGGACCATCAGTTTTACAAAAAATCAAAATAAGTATTTTTCTTGATATAACAATTTGACTTGCTCGAGAGAAGCTTGCGCTAGAAAGTGACAATACAGCCCCGAGATTCTCAATCGAACACGTAATTACTTCCCTGCTTAAATCTGATGAACACTTTGAAAATACCCCCAAGACACTTCCGCAATACTATCGTAACGCGAGAAATTACAATTTCATAGTGATAGGGAGTTAATAGGGCGATAAATTCAGTTGAAGCCATATTAATCGCAAGAAGAGGCCGAAGTTCAAGCAAGATTTCCCAAATCACTTTGTGTGACACTGGTCTGAAGTTCGGAAGATGTCCAGCCCAGACGAATCTCGGTAAGATTAACATTTGCCGTCCTCTTAATGTTGTATTCTTTAGAGGGATTATGAGATTGTTTTCACCTTTTCATACATGTGCTCAACATTAGAATGTTATATGTATTATAAATGCATTGTACATCAGCCTGCAATATGTAATATATTGTACATATACTGAGTATAGTGTGCAATGTGAATTTAATATCAGCATGCAGTGTGCATTATAAACGTACTTCTTACAAGGTGCAGTGTATATCGCACATTCGCTTAATCTAAAGTGCAATGCGTATATGATACAACGTCTAGTGTATATTATACATTAGTTGCAGAACTGTAGCTCTCTGAAAAAATAATGGGACAGATCAGAAAGCTACAGATCGATTTACGGCGCACAAAAAGTTGCGCATGATTGAGACTTTATATCGTTGTATTCCTGCATCACCGAGTCATAAATCTAATATCTAAAATTTCCTTACATATTTGTCTACCATGTATGTGTTCAAACATACCTACAAAAATTCATTAAAGTCCCACACGACCTGAAAACTTCACAGCTTCATGCGACTTCGTCTGTTGACGTAGCCATGTTGTTAGTACCCTGTCAATTCGAACCCCTGTTTGTTTCCATACTTGTGTGAACCAATAGCCACACAGATATTTTAGTGAAATATTATGGATAAAATCACCCCAGTTTAGTTGAAATAATTATTCTAATAGGTTAGACAATCGAACTAAACCTTCATTAGTTTCTTCCCCAACTTGGCCACTTTGATCTTAAAGGGGGCCAGACTAGCTTTTTTTTTTATAGGATTTTCAATACTCAGCGGTTTATTTCACCTGCAGAAAAAATTACAATTATTTAATTTCCATTCAATATTCGTGTTTTGCAATAAATTAAGACTGAATACACAATTTGTATCGAATATTGTGAATACTATAGCAATGGGGTTCGAATTGACTGGGTGCCTAACATGGCTGCGTCAACTGCAGACGAAATTCATTTTAAGCTGCGAATTGTCAGGTCGTATGGGACTATAAATAATCAATTTTTGAAGGTATATTTGAACACATACATGGTAGGAAAATATGTGAGGAATTTTTAGATATTAGAGTTATGACTCGGTGATACAGGAATACAATGATATAAAGCCTCAATCATGCGCAACTTTTTGTGCGCCGTAAATCTAAGGTTTTTGTAAGGGGTGCATATGTAGCTTTCTGATCTGTCCCAATATTTTACAGAGAGCTACAGTTCTGCAGCTAATTATACATGTGCTCAACATCAACGTTCAATATGGATTATACATGTGCTGGATATAGTGTGCTACAAGTATTATACAGGTACATGTGCTTAATACAGGTATAGCATCCAGTGTATATTATACATGTGCCCAATATCAACTCGCAGTGAATAAGCACAATATCCTTAATCTCTTTTTTGTTCCGGTTTCACCATTATTACATGTACATTGCTAATTGGTTTGATTTTGTTCAAATCTTCCATAGCTTTCTATTGATTCTGTGTAAAGTGACATTAGCAACGAAAATCTTTTTTGTAATTGTTTTCAAAATAAACCATAAATGTCACATGTAGGAAGTTTTTTTTGTGGAATTAGTTGTTGCATAATGTTATGCGATGGGAGCGAAGACAGATTTGAATTTGTGTAAGACACTAACATTACAATAATCAGTACAACACGTGCAATGTTTGCGACACCACGTGCAAAAATTACGATTGAAATACAATAATCACAAAAAATTATATCAAATACGAAAAAATACAGTAATCTGATAAAATAATACATTTTAGCGAGAAATGCTTGTAAAACACCAATGACGGTTGGACCTGAAAATCAATATTGGCAAAACGGCGTAAAACATTAAATGATCAATCAATCATACTACAATGAAGGGTTTTCAAGATATTGGGCGAAAACCAAGTTCCGGAGTACTGCACCCGGTGACCGTTTGACCAGAAGTCTAAATAGGGGTCATTCGCTACCTATGTCCAACCATTGTATGAAATATCATCACTACCAAGCAAAAGGTTATCAAGTTTTTTGGCGGACACCATGTGGTCCACCGACAACCTACAGTTGCAAAGCAATATGCCCCTCTTCTTTGAAAGAGGACAACATTTGACAGTGGCGGATCCAGGATTATTCAAAGGGCGGGGGAGGTCCTTTGAAAAAGAAGACTACTGGGTTAAAGCAAAAGTGGGGACCGGTATATTTAGCTATTAATGATAAAAGGGGGGAGGGGGCGGGGCCCCTCTAAATCCGCCTTTGATTGAACAAAGTATTACATTTTACTCGGTTACATTTGACCTAAAAAGGAATATACGGGCCATTACGAAAAGTATAATGATTACGACAAAAAACATACATAGATTACAATAAAGCATGCAATAGTTAAAACAACAAAAATAGAAGAATTATGACATACACATGCAACAAATACGACACAATTACAATAATTGCGACAGAAACATGCAACATTTTAAACAAAATGAAAATTAGAAAAATGTCTTATCACGCTTAAGCGGTGCAAGAAACGTGGTGTCTATTCCTTGATAACTTCGATCATGTTGGTTAAGGGTTTTAAACAAAATACAACAACACAGTATCTAAGCTGATGCAAATCTAGTGGCTGTTTGATTACAAATGATACAATTGTGCTTATTGTTGGTGTACCATAATCATTTTCTCGAAAACTCAGTTAAAGCCAATTACGAATAATGGCGTACCGATGAGTAAAACATACACAGCTAAACATCCGAATTGTTCTTAACAATCTGTGATCAGATTGATTCTGATGGATCTTATCAGTTTGTGATTAGATTGACACATTTTGGTTGGATGAGTTTTTGATAATTATACTTTAACCCTGAACGCAAATTACACAAGAATGAAAATTAAGATAAAAGCCAAAGAGGTATTCTGCTTTGATCCCATGCGCAGTGATACAAGTACGCTTGAAGTAGATTTTTTTCATTTGAAAAGGAGAAGATAATGAGCAGTGAACCTATATGTGGATATACATATGCACCAGAGGTGGTATCAGGTGCCTAGGAGACGTAAGCATCCCCTGTTGACCGGTCACATCCGCCATGAGCCAACTTTCTTTATCAGGTAAACGGAGTAATTCATTTATAAAGAACGGCCTAACAATAGGTATGAAACACGTCAGACATTTGACCTACAGGCAGACTCCGGATTACTGCTCCGGTTTCGGACTATATTCACAAGATGCAAGTGCATTGTCCGAAACAAAGTCATTTCTATACACAGGAGTTCTTGAACAAATTATCTGGACCAATAAAATATAAAGATAATATAACTTTATTTTTTACTTGTGAAGAGAGCCAATGTCCTATGCGTACCGTACCCAGCTCTTAACAAAGGTATATCACTTTGACAAACAAGTTGATGTTAGAAGGATTTCGACAGTCCCATCTAAAGTCGGCATTTCACAAACTCATGGTTGTTATAAAGATCTAGTTTGCCAATACAACCTGCCATTGGATCAAAAGCTGTCTGACGTGTTTCATGCTAATTTTAAGCTATTCTTTGTGCTCTCCTTTTGTCTAAGGATTACCCCGTGTACCTAATCAAGATATAGGGCTCACGGCGGCTGTAACCAGTCAAGAGGGGATGCTTACTCCTCAAATTAAATAGACTATATACTAAGAGTAATACAAAGTTGGGTATTTCAATAATTCATACTTTGCATTTAATTTCACACGGAGTGTCTACTAAGAGTGTTAAAAAGTCTGCTTAAATCAGCAATTCCCGTCAAGTATTTCTTATACAGAGTGTACCCAGAGTGTTAGACAATCCAATTACCTCGTTTAAGTCACCTGTTGCAATTGATTTTGATATGGGCATTGTTGAATGTCACTTAGTTGCCCAGGATGTCTTTTTAAGGTGAATACAAATATCGGTGGCTTAAAATTAGGTAAAACTAACGAGGGTTTTGTAAGACCGCTCTTTACATACTTAGCATGACTTCAGGTTGTGACTCGTCAAAATATACATGTTAATGAGGCTGATGGCGGGTGTGACCGGTCAACAGGGGATACTTACTCCTTCTAAACACCTGATTACACATCTGGAATGCCCAGGAGCCCGCGTTTGCGTGTCATCTAATTGCTTTGTTTATTCTTTATGAAACTGAGTGATAATTCTTCGTTATTTTTACTTGTTCATCAAATAAAATGAAAAACGTACATGAAAGATGTGTTTTAAATATTGTCATGAATGGAAATTATTAGAATTTAGTTACTTAAAAAATCTGAAAGAACAGCAAGGAGTATTGGAAAACGAAAAATATTTTTCAAAGAAAGAATATACCGAGCTCAAGGGCTTTTACTGATTCGTAATGTTATGTAACATCAACATGAAAAATATTAGTGAAAAACGAATATTGCTGTGCTTAGGATTGTTTTATCTCTTGAAACCCTCTAACGCATTATTTTGCCTTTTGGATCGTTGGCTATTAAAATTATGATATTTAGTAATTCCTCATAGATATATCTTAAGGTCCTTTAAAAAAAGAACTGCTTGCCTTCAAAAGTATCATTTCCGATTTTGCAGATTGTGAGAACGACGTTATTAAAGTTACCGATCCATTGGGTATGGATTACGTGAGAGAGATATAACGTCAAGGCCCAGAATCATTTTGTTTAAAATTTTTACATTATCTATGGAAATTAAAATAAGTGATGATGAGACTTAATTCTATGCATTGTTTTGCCACTCTATCCTCGGATGTCTTGAGTTTTGCGGCGATAATGTACATAGCGCTCTATAATCATGGATCTTTAATAAAGACAGGAATTAATGTACTGCCAATAGATGATTCAAAATAGTGACAATAGCATTCATCATGATTTCATAATTCTGAAACACCGGAGAAAGCTGTAAAAGTTAATCTATTTAAAAACAGTGATCAACATCATAAACCTTATAATAAATTGCATGCTCCAAGACAATTTAATTGAATATTTTGCTAAATGGATTCCAAATCAAAGATTGCGCTTTTCTGAAAGCTGACCAGTACATGTATATATAGTTTCATTTTACAAAGATAAAAAGGAACCGTTGTTCCATTGGCCCGAAACAGTGCAACAACTAATTATGCCTTCGATATGCAAGACAGTCGGAATCCCTGGGTATATTGATAAGCAAGTTAAAGTTAAAAAAACTTCCTGTTTTAGAAACTTGTGTGTATTAGTCTGCATAGAACTTCTATACAACAATCTATTTGTACTCCCATTGTGAAACGTAACGCCACTGAGTATATATTTGTCCAATATGACATGGGTTTAAAAATATGCGATTTATTTTCAGTTTCAGATGATCATTAAATATTGAGAATTACTCGAAGAAGCTGATATTATTAGTTACATGGTTTGTAGTTGACCTAATATGGTTTATACATGGGGCGAGAGCGGAGCTCGGACCCCATATGGAATTTACTGACCATGTATAAACCATATTAGGTCAACTACAAACCATGTAACGAATATATCTTACCGACTGCCTTTTTCTAAATAGCATAATGTATAAAACTTGCATGTTGTTGAATCACGTATATGATGCACTTTGGCCTGAAGCAACTATGACGTCACAAACAATTCGTAGTTTACGTAATGTATTCGAGTTCAATGGCTGTTGGGAATTCATTTCGACGACCGGGGTTTATTCATTTGAGTAGTAAGACGCTTTGAAAACAAATTAATTCACTCTTAATCGTGTATAAGGAGTAATGGCTCCTACTGACTATGGATGGAATTCTACTGACTATGTATGGAATATCCATGGTCTTCACGTGATCGATGTAATCAATGGTAATGCTACAAATTAGCAGGAGGTAAGATATAAATTATTGCGTTTGTCATTCCGCTGAATTGTTAGTTTCCCGTCAGAGGATGTTTCAGATAAATGTACAAATATGAGGCAGATATGAAAAACTTAATATATTTTATTTCGAGGTTACTGGAATACATTTAACCCACCCTTGAATGACAATGATTATTGTGTTCAACACCTCTTACCAGCAGCATGCATTGATTCACCACTTCCTTCATATCTACGTCATCTTTTTTATAAAAATAATTAATACTTGTATTGAAAATGAATAATGACCTTTTTAATTGCGCTTGATATACGGAATAACTCTTAATAATAATAATAGATCTTAATAACTTATTCGGAATAACTCTTAATATCGAATTTCATAGTTTAAAAAATAAAATAGGAGTGATGTTAATTCTTAAAATTTCACGTCATATATGTCTGACCTACCATTGAGTCAAATGCTGTCTGATGTGTTTCATAGCCATTGTTTGCCGTTTTTCACACACTGATTTGACTACGGATTGTTTCGTTTACCTGATCAAGACTATGGGCTCACGGCGGGTGTGACCGGTCTACAGGGGATGCTTACTCCTCCTAGGCACCTGATCCCACCTCTGGTGTGTCCAGGGGTCCCTGATTGCTCAACTCTTGTTTTTTTGTATTCTATTTAGGACTTACGAGATTGATCACTGTTGGTTATCTTTGTCTTTACATTCAAAGCCTTGTCTTGAAATTTAAAATGGAACTTTAAAAAGTGGAGGATTACGATAATTTTTTTGAATTATTTGACAAAATACAGATTTTATATACACAAAATGTCGAGTAAATTGATTTACATTTTTTTAAGAATCAGTGTTCTACATGTATTTGGAAAAATACCTCAGCAAAATTAATAAATGACAATATTTGAATTAGTTCCAAGTCTCAGCTACTTGTATCACAGATGTTAAACTGAAATATACGTATAGGAGTATAAAAGTAGAAGGTATGTTGGAATTGATAGAAACTGTAAAACCATGCAAATTTAGAACGTTTTGAGTAATCAATCCTTCCGCTACAAAAATATAGTTTCTACCAAACCCTTTCAGAATCTGAATTGACACATTTTTTTTTCAACTTGATATGGTTCGTTTGAAAAGGAACTTCGAGTATAAGTTGGATTGCAAAATTATTGTGGACGTAAACAGAATTTCGCTGAAAAGTTTTGAAATACAGATGTAGTAATAATGAACCTCACAAACAAAGACAGCGTTCTTACACGTTTCGTCAGCTAAATGTTTACTACTTCATGGCACCTGATCCTGCCTTCGCTTTTGTCGGAGGTCCGTGTTGCCCTACACTCGACTTTGTATATATGTTTTTGGGGACATGGTTACGTTTAATATTATGTTAACTTCGCCAATTTATATCTGTAACCAATACACGTTCGTCATGAACTCTGTAGAATTCCTTCAAATTGGAAAGAACTGGTGCAAAATCAGGAGGGAGTAGGGGAAATACAGATGTATAAAGTTATTTTATCACTGACATGTTGCAACGTCCTGACCATAATAAATGAGGTGAATCAGGCAAAGACGAAAGTAAGAGAAATTATTGATATAGGCATGAAAACAATTCAAGCAACACAACTAATACAACCAGGAATTAATCCATGAATCACTTGACATTATCTATTTATAGGTTACGTAAGTTGTCATATGATTCAAACAGAACTAAAAAGTAGCGCCAATGGTACAGTGTAGTTGATACTTTTTTAAGTTTTATGACGTGCCTTTTCATATGCATGGACTATGCACCATTATGTGCGGTGTATGCAAGATTTTCTGAATGGGAATATTGTCGTGAAATTTGAGTCCTCCAATAATTGCATTTGGATAAGAAAAAACTGCTTCCATCCAATCCAAAGTGTAAATTGATTACACCGCGCGACCACTGTGTCAACTCTCCATGCAGCGGAAATTGCCCAATTTGATTTATAAATAAATCTAGAACAAAATCTTATAGTTACCAGACAAAAAAAAAAATAATAATTACGTCCCAACAAAACGACAAAACAGAGCACCGGTAGGAGGCTATAAAATTGCGACAATGGCTAAGAATAGTTTTGGTTGATTAAATCAGTTTTACAGTTTTATCGAGTGGAAAAAAGAGGCGATTATTGGATTTAAAAAGTTCATCAACGCTTTGAGTTAAATGTATAAAAATGTACACACGATACAGTTGTGTGTATCATAGAAAGAAGAAAATGCAACTGACGAAAGAGTGGGAAACAAAACATAATTGAATTTCAAGGGTTCCATTAACTTTGTAACTTCAATAAGAAGTAACCAAAAAATAGAGCGCTTCCATTGTTAGGATTATTTTTATTACGATATCCAATAACGTGTCAAGAAATGATATATTTCAAGATTATTTGCAGAAAAAATGAATTGCTTGTTTAGAACATTGACAGTGTATTATTTCCAATTTGGCAGACTAAGAGACAATGAAATCCTTGAAGTTACGCAACCCTTAGTTATTAATGACGTGAGAGAGACATTGGAAAGTTCAATATCCTCGGTTCATGCATATGAGACGTGCTAGAGCTTTATACAGTAAAAACTCATCACAAACATTTTATTTTTGGATTATTTGGCTATCACAGTATATGAACATTTTTTTTTACTTTTAAGTCTATGATTCGTCATTCATGTTCCGGAAGTACATGTGCGCTGCTAAGCGTTCTCGTGAGATTACAATTCACTTTCGTGATGATATTTTTTCTCATACTAAGCCCTAATTCAAATATAATCTAAGAATACATAATTCTAAGCATTGTTCCATTACTTTAATGTCAAAGGACGTAATTATAACAATGAAAAGGATGAAAATTTAAGTTACATGTACCTAACATGAGAGAATGAAAAACAACCCAACTATTATTTTGTTCAATAAACACATAAATTGAAGTTACGACTAACAGGTAAGAAATTCAAAAGAGTAAAAATACCAATCAGTGTCGAAATAACAGGGATGAATATTAAAAAAAAGAGATAATAATCGTACGGGGGAAGAGCACTTGTTGGTTATAAAGTTGTTTCATTCTTGAAAAATTCACTGAAGTGGATGATCATACATTGGTGAACTGGGTGTACCAGGGAGATAAAATATAAACACGGAAATAACCGCTTACTGAAAATCAGCAAGGAGCGAAAAACTCAAACCAACAGGAATCATCCAACGACAGTCTAAATATCTTTGACTAGATCCCTAATTAATGCCATTACTTCAGGCAAAAGAAAATGCATCGTCGCTAGCCACGCTTACTGAATGCGGGAGAACTCACCCAGCCTTTGCGGTAGTTTGCGAGACCCTTATGGTAAATTCGTATCATGTTCGTCTTCTATCGGGAAATGATTGAGTATCGTTATTTACGATTACCACGATCGTTGATGCGTTGCTAAGATTATAGTTGGTGCGATGCTAGGTTTTAGTTAAGAATACCCTGGAGGGTATTTGATGCTTTGCTTGGTGTTAGTTAGGATTACCACGATAGTTGATGATTTTCTAGGTTTTAAATACGAAAGCCATGGTAGTGGATGCGTTTTTAGGTTTTAGTTACGTTGACGTCACGACAGCTGATGGTTTTCTAGGTTTTAGTTAGGTTTTAGTCATAAAAGCTACGGTAGTGGATGCGTTACTAGGTTTTAGTTACGATTGTCATGATATTTGATGCGCTGTTACATTTTAGTTACAATTACATGTACCATGTAGTTAATGTGTTTTTGTTTTATAGAATAGGATTTAGTTACGATTGCTATGGTATTGGATTCGTTGCTGGAGTTTAGTTACAACTGCCACAGTACTTGATTGTTTGCTAGATTTAGTTACTATTACCACGGTAATTGATGCGTTGCTAGGTTTTAGTTATG
>CAJDSM010141979.1:0-15406 GCA_903981925.1 Ostrea lurida | reverse complement strand
TATATTTAATATATTTATATATATATATTATATATTATATTAAACACATCTAAATGACCAACGACAACCATAATTGTCAATTTTCGGACGACTGTCCCTTCTCAGGAGTATTTACGTACCTGAAGTGAAAAAAACAACAAACTAACCTATTCTACATAGAAACATGGGAGTATAACTGTAACTTTACATGTGAATACATGAGAAATAGTTAACTTGTTTCTCTCACCGATCTTTCAGAGTGTGTTGGTTGAGTTTCATTACGTTTAACTATCTTCATGTACTTTTCACATGTAATATTAGACGTATTACTCCCATCGTCCGTCGTGTAGATTGTGTTTAATTGTTTTTTTTTTTCATCACTATGTATTCTTGTACAATCTCCTGAAGAAGGACAGGTCGTCCACATTTGACAATTTATTGTTCGTTTCGTTGGTCTTTAGATAGTGCTTTATGATTCAGTTCTGATCTGCATCTATTCATTAGATCCGGATTAGTATTGGCTTTGTTGTTTTAGTGCTTATATAATTATTATAATTAATATAATTCATATATTATTAATATTAATATTGGGATCACATCTTGACCTTACTTCTTGACCCTAAGATATAGTGCCTTACTCTGCCCTTACGCTCATAGCAAATTGTGACCTGGTTTAGATCAGCTGCCTATAATTTACTTTTTTGGCGGTTTTTAGAAATATTAAGTTGGTGCTCACCATAAATAACCTTTGCGCAATTTTAAATAACCATCTAATGCCCGATAATGGTACGAAATTCGGTTCGGGTGCTATTAACCGAATGTGAGGAAATCCTACACCTCTCTGCGATGTGCGCAAAATTAATGTAAGCGACGAGTTTACAATTGAAATAACCTAGATTGGTACTTAGTTATCGTTACGAACGACGGGGCAATTGAATGCCTTCTAACGATGTAATCAAGTAATAAATGCAATTCATATCTAAAAATTTGTTATGTACGTAAAATAAACTATCGCTGATGCTTGTGTGATTGTTACGTTCTAAAATGAGATCGCGTTGTCACGTGATGCAAAAGGGCGACGCGCCATTCCAAATGGCCTTACTTGTGGATCCACAATAATGGAAATAATTAGACATGTTATTAATCTTGAAACGCGATCGAAACGATTTTTTTTATTTCGAAAAAAGCATACTTCAATGCTACAAATATGCAAGATATTTTTGTAGTAGTAAAATGGCACTGTAATCTCATACGGAAACGGAAACACTACTACTGATGAACAAGCATGAGTTTATTGTTGAATAAAAATCAATTGCCTGAACTAAGCTGACCTGTAAATAAATGGTAAAACTTTCAAACTGGCAAGCGGTACAACGGACACAAAGGATGATAAACTCTTCTCTTCGGACCCCCTAATTATGGTATAAGAAACTCACCATCGCATCTACTGAAATGCAGAGCAATAGTAGATAAGGACTCTTAGAGTTACCAAAGTGGAAAAGAACAAGACGACAAACGTCGTTTATATCTGTTCACAGTATAAGAATGATACAACAACATACAGTATTTTATTCCATACAAAATAATATCTAAAGAATCACAAGCGAATAACATACAAAAGTTTGGCAAAGTTACGGAAACTGTGCGTTAATTTCGAACTACCAAAGGACGGTTGTACAATGTTAGAGTCTATACCCCAAAATCAGGTTTTTTTTTGTTAGGTTTCACGCTACCGTGAGAAATATTCTAATAATTGTTGTTCAATATTTACAAACAAATATTTTGACATACATGTTATATTTCAAATCACTAGAACTTTCCGGGTTTTAATAAATATGTCAGGGACGAACTTGTATTGCAAAAATTCTTCCTTCATGTATATTGACCTTTTTAACCTTGTAATTAACAAACACTTCTTCCTGTTGCATTGTTTGACTTTTGAATAGTATTATGCCTATTGAAGAGAGATGCGTTCGGCATTCTGTCGAAAAGAGAGGTACTACTTTTATCTTCCCATTTTAAATAAAAAAATTCATTTTTTTAAAATTCTTTTTCCGTGATTTTTAGATATTTTTTCTTGAATAGCATTGCTTTTTTGGATATTCTATTGAGAATTGATCAAAACAAATGTAGAAAATATGCAACATTAAAATTATTGAAAATCGTTGACGCCAATCTTTCGGAGTTATCTGTCTCTTCACTTTGTAATCAAGCTTGTACCGGAAACCACAGTTTACTATTAAATCGCCTCAATAGATTTTATGATTTTTTTGTACGGTGAGATTGAACTGCTAATGAGACGTTAAATTTTAAATAAACCACTCGCGATTATCCTCTTTTGCATAAAAGTTCACTATCCGGTCCGAAGATATTTGACTTCCGGGGTTTTAAAGTCATTATTTTTGAAGTTTACTGAAAGGATGATTTGTGTAGAGAAATTAATTTTTCTATAATTTGAACTTTTGAAAGTGCTGAGTGATAATTAGTATACCTGGAGTGGCCAGCTATCTGAGTGCTATTTTCAGAGTGCATGGGATACCAGCTTTTAACCTCTAAGGATCATTTACTATTTGTAAAATTAAATATCTACTTTCGTTTGTGAAATTCTGAATTCTCTTCATTTTGACATACTTTTGTTGAATTGATTTGTGAAGTGAGTGTTCGGAGCATACTTCTCAAATTGAATTTCAAACCTAAAAATATCATGTAATTGTAGTTATATTAATTATAGCTAGCAGATAATAAAGTCCTCCGTTTACCTATTAGATAAAATAGTGCTTCGACCACCTCCCCCCCCTCCACACCTACACACACAGCTTTGTATCAACGGAACATTACTTCCAAGCTCTTCGGCCGTCCTAAGAGGTTAAATCATACGTATGGATGACAAAAAGAACAATTTTATGGTTGAACAAAGCATATAACACTTGTCATTTTACATGTTTCATAAATTAAATTATGTACATATAGATAAGTGCGAAGGTTATTAGAACTAAACGTTGTTCAAATAGCCTTTAATTGTTAAGTTACTTTCAATATTATCACTGCACGTAGGTTGGGCTGTTGTATACCTACATGTTATCTTACGGGAATAACATCTGACACTCTGTCGTAAAACACAAAATAGGACAATATAAGTGTCAGAATCAGTCCATTCATAAATCGATTTAAGTGTGCAGTATATAACCGAATAGTTTTAATGATGACCTATCGTTAATAAACCCCTTAAATTCTTGTTTGAATGTCAAAAAAAAACGCATTCGCACTTTGATTTAAGTTGTACCATGAGGGTGACCAATATTTAAACAGAAATTATTGTGAGCTTATTGATAAAATTGTTAATATTGTGTTTTACGCCCCGTCGTAGAATATTCAGCTATAAGTGGAGATTTACGTAGTACCTACAAAAGAATGGATCTTTAGGGACTACCCCGAAGAACTCAATGGCCGCTAAGCGCTTTGTCGGACATGCTAAACTTTTTGTGTGCTAACCTTTATGCGAGTCCGACCGGCTTATGACCTCTGGTATATTTTTTCTAGTCTAATCTTACTGCCCTGATGTATTAATGTCAACCTGTAAACAGATTGATTATTTACTGGTGTTCGTCGCACCTCGAAAATATTTCACTTCATATGGAGGACAAACACCATTGCCGGGTGAAGGGCTGCAAAATTGAGGCCTATTACTCGGGCACTCGAGACGGCCTTTGAGGCAGGGAGGGATCTTTGTTCGTGCCAACGTTAAACAGATTGATATTTTAGCGTCCCGTTTTTACGTTTTCTGTTCACTCCGATTAGAGTATTTATCACACTGAAATTGGAGAGCGTGTAAACCATTTGCCCGCTTGAAGGGGCTGCAAAATTAGGACTTTATGCTCTGCTCGCGCCCTGAAGGCCTTTGAGCAGAGGGAAGGTATCTGGTTTTTCGTTATTGCTCCCACCCCAGCCAGGCCCATGGGACACGAGGCCTCGGTATTTCCGGTCGCATTGCCCATGTAGCGTCCTTCATTTGCATTGCTCTTATGACAAACTGAGGCGATGCTGGTACCTAAATTCTAATCCCCGATACCCCCACGTGTTTCAAACATATATTTATTCAGAGAGAAGAGACGCTAGACCCGATTTGAGGTAAGTAATTCGATTTTATGTGTAATTAACATTTGTGACCCTGATAGGGATCGTTTGATATCGAAAGTTTATAACTTGAATTAAAAAATTTAAAAAGTATTCACTGATATTTAAAAAATTCACAATTCCATTTACATCATTAGCTTTTTGCATTTCTCATTCAACAGATTGACTGATTGATGTTATTTTACTATGTTTTACGTTCCCACTGATAAATTAGTATTCACTCATGTGGAGACGTTGTCATTGCGGTGAAGGGCTGCAAATATGTAGACCTATGTGGTCGGCATCAGGAAACCTGAATGAGCAGAGAAGGAATCTTTTTTCGTGCCACACCTGCTGTTGTGACACAAAGGTTCTCGGTTTTTCCGGTCTCATACCGTAATAGAAACCGCCCCAAGTTGCCTCTTGATCTCGAAATTCACTCGATCAAAGAGGAGAGTTGGGGACCTATTCTAACCCGAGACCCCCGCATGTGTGGTGCCCATTCTGAAGAAATTCAGAAATCCCCAATGTAATAATGATAATTAATGCACCAAATGTCTTGAAATTTTACATAATTACTTTACAAACAATCGACGTTTTACTGTCTAGTCAACCGTTTTTGTTATTTCTTTTGCCCCGGAATCTACGATTCGGGGGCATTATAGATTCTTGTCTGTCCGTTGTGTCTGTCAAAAACGTTTAAATGTGGCCATAAGACTTGTTGAATGGCAGTGTTGCGAGCTTTTCATGATTACACATGTGTGTTCCTTATGACATTACCAAAATTTATTGACCTCCTGACCTTGACCTTTAAGTTTACCTACTTTCAAAAACTTTACTTTTGTGGCATGTGGCTGGGGACTTTCATATACAGCATGTGTGCTCCTATGATAAGCCCTTTCTCAGCTGGTGACCAACTTTTCGACCTCTTGGACCTTGAAGCTTGATCTACTTTCAAAAACTTTTGATGAATGGTAAGTGATAGATTATATTTCATATATTCACATGCATAATTCTTTTGCAAGCCCCTTTCACTGGCCTGTGGAATCCGGGGCATCCAGTGTTTTCAGAAACACATCTTAGCTCTTCATTCATACCCCCCCGCAACACAGCTTGTGGGGGTTCTGCGAATCGGGTTGTCCGTCCCTCCGTCCGTCTGTAGACGCAATGGTTGCCCGGGCTCTAAAGTGTTATATCCTTTCACTAGAGTAACCATATTGCACATATGGCTACCCATGGCACGAAGATGTTCGCCTATCGATTCTTGGTCAAAAGGTCAGAAGGTCAAGCACACTGGACAAATGCAAGTAGCAAAATGGTTTGCCGGGCTTTAAAGTTTTACTCTTTTTCACCTTAGAGGATCACCATATTGCACCATATGGACTACCCATGGGACGAAGCATGTTCCTTATGATTTGTCACAAGTCAGCATACTGGACAATGAAGTAGCAAATGGTTTCCCAGGCTCTAAAGTGCTTCCTTTCCATGGACTACTTATGTGACGGAACATGTTCCCTATTGATTTGGGGTCAAAAGCGTCAAAGTTGTCAAGCACAGCTGGACATATGAAGTAGCAAAAGGGGTTTCCGGCTCTAAAGGTTATCCTTTCCAAAACCTAGAGTCACCAATATACATATGGACATACTTAAGTGACGAACAGTTCCCTATCGATTTTGGGGTCAAAGGTCAAAGGTCAAGCACTGGACAATGAAGTAGCAAAAGGTTTCTGGGCTCTAAAGTGTTATCCTTTCCACTAGATACCCATATCATACATAGGACTACTTATGTGACCGAACATTGTTCCCTATTATTTTGGGGTCACAGGTCAAAGGTCAAGCAACTAGACATGAAGTTAGCAAAATGGGTTTCCGGGCTCGTAAAGTGTTTATCCTTTCCACCCTAGAGGTCACAATCATACGTATGGACGACTTATGGACGATGATGTTTCCCATCGTTTTTGGGGTCAAAGGTCAATGCACACTGGACAGATGAAAGTAGCAAAATGGTTTCTGAGCTCTCAAAGTGTTACTCCTTTCCACCTAGAGTCGAACAATATCATACATTATGGAGCTACTGTATGGCGAAGATGTATCCTATCGAATTTGGGTCAAAGGTCAAGCGGGTTCAAACGCCTGACAAATTTGTGGAGCTCATGTACAGATAGAGCATTATATGTCAACATAGAATCACCAGTCTACAAAAATGAACCGTCCATGAGTCAAGGATGTTTCTTATTGAAGTTTGGGTTCAAAAGGTCAAAGGTGCAAGCTCTGACTGAACAGAGAAAGTAGCGATATGATTTCTAGTATTTCCGAATTCTTGGGAAACAGTTAACACATACCCTTCGGGAAGATGGGTAAGCGGGGGGTATCCTTAGTGAGGCATTGCTCACAGTACCGTACTTGATTATATTTATTGTACTGGTCTACATTATGGAATT
This sequence comes from Ostrea lurida, assembly GCA_903981925.1. Classification (NCBI taxonomy): domain Eukaryota; kingdom Metazoa; phylum Mollusca; class Bivalvia; order Ostreida; family Ostreidae; genus Ostrea; species Ostrea lurida. The sequence goes on along the minus strand of CAJDSM010141979.1, from coordinate 8,874 downwards.
TTACTGAAGTTGAGTGAAATGACGCTAATTTTTCCTAATTCAATAGGTTATTTTTACGGGAAAACTAAAGTCTTTGATTAATGTTTACATTATTTTCAACAGAATTTTTAGTTAAAAGTTAGGACGTTTTGTAACAGATATGCGATGTTTGATTTTTTTAATTGTTACGATGTGTTGAATGAATGTTTTTACCCCATATGTCAATCATTTAGGACGGAAGACCTTTTTGTTGTCGACGCAAAAGCGTCTAGTTTCTGATTATTAAGGTCTCCGATCTACAACGGAAGACCTTATAGGTGTTTAGTATGCTTATGATATTATTATGTTTCCCCTTGTTAAAGAAGAAATGGAAATGTACTCTAAAACGCCTTTTGATTGATTTTATGATTTAAACAAGTAAGTTGTTCTTTATATAGGATATTTATAAAATTCCGTTCTCTTTTAGATAAAAATTGCACTTTCCAGGTGCCTTGAGATGATAAGAATAGCTCCGGTTTTTATAGACATTTGTCCACGAGTGTTTCTCAGAGATGATCTTGAGGTTAGGGGAAAAACGGAAATAGTTTTTTTGTGTAATACGCCTTATATTGTAGATGTGTAAAATACCAAGTTTGCTTCGGCGACACTTTCCTGGTCGAAAATAAGGTCTTTTTCTTTTCTCAAACCAGTAAATTAATTTTAAAATTTTCCATCCATTTTTTTCAATATCTTCCTTGTTCTATGTTTTATTTAACAATAATAGTAGAATGATCGAATTATAAAACATAGTTATACTATAATATTGTTTTATGAAAATCGGCACCGTTTCACCGTTGTTCTTCGTTATAGCTATCACTTGTAAGTCGAATTTTTGTCGTGGAAATGCCATTACGTAAAAACGCTGCCTTCATAATTTGATGACTTTTTTTGCAGGTAAGTGTTCATTAATAGGATGTATGTCATTAAAAGCTCCGGTTTTTGATAAAAAAATTTCACTTCACGTTGAATCTGCGAGAGTGACCCAATAGACTTCCCGGATTTCAATTTGGAAATTTAACAGTCACGATTTTTTTCTCAGATGCTCTTTGAGGTAGGTCCCAAGGGATAGTCGAATTTTCAGTGATGATAGACTACATATATAATATGTGTAGAGAATACCAAGTATTGCACGTTTGGCACCTAACCAGTCCGTCAATTTAGTAAAGACTCGGTGGCTATCACTTGTTTATCCGCTTTCCCCGGGGTCCCAGAGAATTTTATACGAATATCCCTCCATGTCGTTCCACTTCTAATTAACTCTTTGTGCTTCCGTGCCAAGAAAGAACAATTGTGTTTCTTTGGTGTTAAAGAGCTAAGGACAAATACTTTTAATTGTTTAATATTGCAATAGTGGCTATGCATCTGGAGCTTTTCATACTACATTACGCATTGATCGCGAGTATGTTCATCCCCCTTCCCCCTTTTTTTTATCAGCAGACACATTAGTGTTTTCAGGGGAAGCTTTCCGAGACCGAATTGCTTGAAAGACTTTTTGACTATACAATCTAACCCTGATAGGATTTCAGAATAATAATTTTTTAATGTCTTCATAAATCAAGAAGAATATATGTCAAGCCATGTTTTGACGCAAAGTTATTAAATTATATATCAGATTTTTACACTTTCCACCTTATTGGATAATAGTCTTTCTCTACCCAAGGAGATCATTTCATTTTACTTATAACAAATACGGTACATGGCATCTTTAGTTGTTTGTCATAACTAATTCTGAACACTCTGAAATAGCTTATGTAAACACCAAAAATTAGGATAAAATATGGTGTTCTCATGAATTGTCCATTTACCTCTAACAGACGAATGTGCAAGCTCTGGCATATGATTAAACGATAAAAATTTATTATAGGATATGTTCAACGTGAACTGACCATTTAGAATTCGTGTCATATTCTTTGTAGTATGAAGTTTCTCTATAAAAGGATATGCACTTCTCATTATAGGGTACATCAAATGAGAATTAGTTAACAAAGCGTTGTAGAAAGAGACAAAATGGACAAATACAATCTGAGACCCCTTGCTCTTGTGGGCCCCAAAAGGGCTCCCACAAATAGAAATATATGGGTGGTACCAGTCTCTTGTAAGATGTCTATTCTAATATTAAACTGAATGATGCAAGATATGGTCCATCTGTATTGAAGGCAATTATAGAATTACTCGAACCATAAGAGTGCTGAATGACCTTGTAAATGTGTCTTCTTTTCAGATCTTGTGGTGCATACAAACTTGCGTTGATTTGTAGCTGAAAAATGTTAAAACTTTGAGACACATTAACTAATTGATTATTTGTTTGTTACGTTGCCCGTTAGAAAAAGTAACAATCACAGGGTTACTTTTGGATAGTGACCTTTTTAAAACGGAGTGTTTCGGTCTGTGAATTAAGACTAGGGATCTAACAACGAGGGCCCATGTCGCGCATGTGTGGCGACGCAAAAAGTACGCCTTAAAAAAAAACCAGACTTGCGTCTCAGCATGGTCTAAATTTGCAACCAATTCACGACAATCGTGACGTCTCAGTTTTATGATGTGAGAAATAATTCTCAATTTGGCTAAATTCTAGGGGAGGCATAGAGAAAATATAATGTAATATAATCCTTCAAATGCGTCCTTTATCAATTTGTCCTCTATCACGTGAAGAAGAAATAGTTTGACGTCACCATTGCCGGTGAAGTGGGCATTGCGAAAACTAATTGCAGGTCTGCGCTCGGCAGTTTAAAGGGCCCTAGGGTTAGAAGCAGGAGAAGGGATCTCTTCTTTCGTGTCTCCACCTGTCAAATGTGACACCCCGGGGGAGCCTCAGTTTTCTTCCGGTCTCTTACTTCCCGGAATGCACAATCGTAACAATGTTACTAATTGTCCTGCCTTAAAAATTCGGATTGAGACCGAAAAAAACGAGGCCCCGTGTCACAGCAGGTGTGGCACGATCAAGATTTTATTCCCTCCCTGGCTCAGAGGCCCTGAGGGTGGATTTGTGTATTCCTCCTATCTAGTGAGCACAGGCCTAATTTTGTTGAGTTCACTTGCACCGGTAATGGTGACGTCTCCAATATGAGGGAAATTTATTTTTCGAGTGGGACGATGAAAACAAGGTATTATCAATTTAACCATACGACATTTTCCCCAATCAAAATTTTTATCTGTATCTCTGTTCGATTAATGCCAATCGTTGCCACGTTTAATGTTATATTTAGGATTTAGAGCATTGGTGTGTCAACAAACCAGAAATCTTTTGCGAACTCTCGTTAGTTTCCTTAAGTATATATGTCAATCTGATTCACCTCATTTAGGATATTTTCTTGAACATTTTTACAAAACCTGCTCACGAGAGAAGGCGAAGAGAAGAGTTTTGCGGTTGGGTTCGATCGCCCTTGTTAAGGTACCCTATCATTGATCCCTTAATGAAGATTTTTTTGATGCTTAGGATCTCAATAATTCGGACCCTTATTTATACTTGATAAAATGGTTTAAAGAAGTATTTCACTTGATTATTAAAATATCACAATCCATTTTACAGTGGTTATACAGCATCACATTCAAACAGTCAGAAGATTGACTGATTGATTTTTTACTGTTTTTTTACGTCCACCGAAAATATTTCACTGCCGGTGAAGGGCTGCCAAAAACTGTAGGCCCTTGTTCGGCATTCAGGGGCCTGTTGAGCAGGAAGGAATCTTTTTCGTGCCCACCCTGCTGTGGAACAGGACCTCGGTTTTTCCGGTCTTCATCGAATGACGCCCCAATTTAGTCGCCTCTACGACAGAAAGAGGTGCTTGGGGTGAGGCGCTATTCTAACGCGGCCCCCATTGGGTCATTCTGAAGGAATCTCCAGAAATCCCCATGTAATAATGTAAGTTAATATCACCAATGTCTGAATTTTTACATAATTCAGTTACACATGCGGATTGTCTATTCATTGGTTGTTCTTATGCCCCCGGAATTATCCCTACGGACTATTCAGCGGGGATATATAGTTTTGAGTTCTGTCATTTGGTTGCTGTTTGTCTTTGTTTCTGATGTGATGCAAATAAACTTTAACATTGCCATAGGCTTTTGAATGCCAAAGTGTTGCGTACCTTCGGATTTACATCATGTTTGTCCCTTTATGAACAGCCTTTTGAGGCTGGTACCAAAACATTTAATGACACTCTTTGACCTTTGAAGTATTGACTCTTGAGAATTTCAATAACTTGACATTGGCCATAACTTTTTTGATTAATTTAGGCATGTGTGGTTCGGGACTTTCATATATCAACACATTGTGTGTTCGGCTTATATGCACTACAAATCTTTCTACTGGTACCAATTTTTTTTGACCTCTTGACCTTGATGCTTGAAGTTTGATCACTTTTTAAAAAACTTAACATTGGCTATAACTGTGATAGATTATTTTCATATGTTCACATGTATAATATCCTTTGGCAAGCCCTTGTCACTGCATGTGGATGCCGGTCGGCATCCGTGTTTCATTAACACATCGTGTTCTTCATTATATTTTATTGTACTGCGTTTACGTCTATGGTTTTACTGATTTGAGGAAATGACGCAATTTTTCCGTAATATCAATTTCCCAGGTTATTTTACGAAAACTAATTCTTGTGGATATGTTTACATTATTTTCAAAAGAATGTTATTGAAAGTTAAGACCGTTTTGTTAACATGCGGTTTTATTAATTTACGTGATGTGTGAATGAATGGTTTGACCCGATATGTCAATTCAGTTTAGGACGGAAGACCTTTTTGTTGTCGAGACAAACCAGCGTCTAGGTTATTATTTATTTCCCCTTTTAAAAATGAAATTAACTCGAAAAACGCTTGATGATTTTTATGATTTTTAACAAGTAAGTTGTTTCTTTATGATAAGGTATTTATAAAATTTCGTTTTTGAAAAATTCACCTTCCGGTCCGGAAAGATATAGACTTCCGGTTTTATAGTTTTGGTCCACGAGTGTTCTCAGAGTGATTTGAGGTAGGGAAACGAAATTTTTCAGGTATAATGGACTATATCTGTAGATGTGTAAAATTACCAAGGTTTTGGTTCGGCGACCACTTTCCTGGTCGAAATAGAGGATCACTTATTCGTGTTTCAGGTTAGAAAAATATTTTTTAAAATTTTCCATATTTTTATAAGTATTTGTTTTCTTGTTTTTCTTCGCACAAATCAATAGAGAATGATCAATTATAAACAGATTATATATATTTTATAGAAATGCGGGTCGCGAGTGTCACCGAGTTCTTCTATACTTTCACTTTGTTAATCAATTTTGTCGTGGAAATGCAATTACTAAAACTTGCTTCACTAGATGTTTGATTGATCTTTATTGCAGGTAATGTTGCCCTTCATTATTATTGATGTCCTTCATAAAACTCCGTTTTTTGAAAAAGTCACTTCCGTATCTGCAGACTTACTGACTTCGGTTTCAAATTTAACATGTCAATTTTTTTTTCTCAGATGCTTTGAGGTAGAGGAAGAAAATTTTCTCAGTTGAATAATTAGTTCCTACATATATAAATGTGTCCAAACTATCAGCAATAAGTGGCGTCCTAGTTATTATCGGTGTCCAAGTAGATTTAATTCCGAGGTCCCTGAAAATGCCTCTTGATAGTTTTTTTTTTAATTCATTAAAATTTCTTTCTCTCTCCAGAATGGATTTTGGTTTGGTACTGGCTGGGCACTTGTGCTTTTTGTCCCGACTATAATCACGTCAATGAAACTGTCTAAATACTATCGGCGAATGAAAGAGTCCGAGGGATACGGAGAGTAAGTATTGTTCAAATCTGGCGGATCTGGAAATTACGTCACCATTCTTTGTGTATCAGTAACTTTCGTCGAAATGCATGAACATTGATAATGTATATTCAGAGTGAAAAAGTTTTAGAAATAGAGTCTAACATAAAACATGGTCTATTTATAAGAAATTGTTTTCATTTGCAGTGATTCTGATGATGAAGATTATGACAGGTATTGGGTTTCATCATTAGATTAATAAAATATAGATATTTTTAAAACCATTCGAAATGAAACTATATATTACGAATATTTCACGTCTATTTTGATAAACAATTTTTGTACTTTTTTCAGTGATGATGACGATTATGATTATCCACCCAGGTAAAATTACTTACTTCATACACAATACACTTGGAAATCATTTAGTGATTGCATGAATTAATGCTTTCTAAAGTAGTCGTAAATTCCGACATGCAGGCATTCACATTTGTCTCATTTGCTGATTCGGCACTACGCGATACGTCGAAAATCCTTTTAACCTAAGCTGTCGTGCAAAAATGCATATCAATCCGAAAATTACGTATTCGGTCGTAACATTCAACGTATCAAAGTTTTTATCATGGCAATTCAGTGTATCAAGGTTTTATCAGTGTATCAAGGTTGGGCTGATACGGGGCTTATATATGCCTTGTGATATCGGTGTTGTCGTAAGAACACCTGCTGACGTTGTGATGTTACTGTCTTGAGCGATCATTCATGGATCTCTTTTGGCAATGACGTCGTCAATCTCTCACCAGAGGGCGTTGTACGCTATACTCCAACAACTCTTTTATTATCTGAATTGCAAGAATCTTGTAAAACGTGGGTTTTTAAAAAAATATTTACAGAATTTTTATCGTTATTTCAATGATTAGTGGTACTTTCGGTGATTCTATGATTCTATGACTTTGCAAACGATAATTGAGGTTGTGTAACACGTCCTCTGGTGAGAGATTGTGACGTCGTATCAATCAGCTTGTCGTGTTAGAGTATACGTTAAAACGTTTATAGTATCTGGCATATATATGAGTCATCATATCATTTTTCCACTATATATTTCATTGAAAAAACAATTTTTATAAAAATTTATTGTGATGTAAATTTGGTACCAATTTTCATGAAGGTTCAAGTGAGCTTTTCTGATTGCCTGTTGTCCGTCGTCTGTCCGTCTGCCTGTCAGTCCGTCTGTCTGTCCATCGGTCCGTCTGTCCGTTAACTTTTCACATTTTCGACTTCTTCTCAAGAAACACTAGGCCAAATTCAACTAAACGTGGTGCAAATCATCCTTGGGTGAAGGGAATTCTAGTTTGTTCAAATGAAGGACTGTCCCCCCTTCAAAGGGGAGATAATCACGAAAATGCAAAAATAGGGTGGTGTCGTTTAAAAATCTTCTCAAGATCCACAGGGGCAGAAGAGCTGAAATTTATATGAAAGATTCCTAATATAGAGGAGATTCGAATTTGTTCAAATCATGACCCCCGGGGGTACGGTGGGGCCACAATACGGGGGTCAAAGTTTTACATGTGAATATGTACGGAAAATCTTTAAAAATCTTCTTCTCAAGAACCACTGGGCCAGAAAAGCTGAAAGTTACATGAAAGCTTCCTGATATCGTGGCCTTGCCGTATCCCCAGGGGTCATTATTTGAACAAACTTGAATATCCACTATATCAGGAAGTTGTTATATAAAATTCGGCGTAATTGGCCAAGTGGTTCTTGATTTTTGAAGATTTTCCCTTTATATTTGCATGTAAAACTTTGATCCCCTATTGTGGTCCCACCATACCCCGGGGTCATGATTTGAACAAACTTCAATTATGTGGATATATCTGAAAGTGAAATTTTTACAGTCTTGAAAAATATGAAAAATAACAAATCACCAGGAAGTGATAGATTCACTATTGAATTCTTTAAAGTTTTTTTTTTGGAAGGACATCAAGAATTATATTGTAGAAGTGGTTAATCACATTTTAAGAAAAAGGAGCTTCCAATCTCACAAAGACTGGGGATTATCACTTGTTTGCCAAAAGGTGATGAACCTCGATAATTTCTGAAACATTGGCGTCCAATTACTCTTTTAAATGTGCTTTACAAACTTATATCGGGATGTCTTAGCTACAGAATAAAATCTACTCTTGATTATTTGATACGATTACATGATTGTGTTACATTGTACGATTGATACGTTTAACACGATGTTACCTTCGCTTATTTGTATCGGATAGTCAATCTGGTTTTATAAAGGGTCGATACATAGGAGATAATGCAAGATTTGTGAATGATCTCGTGTCTTTCACTGAATTGACCAATACACCAGGATTACTTTTGCTCATAGATTGTGAAAAAGCTTTCGACTCCATATCTTGGAAGTTTATCTATAAAGTTCTAAACTACTTTGGATTTGGGGATGGGTTAAAATTTTAAATACAAACATTAAAACATCTGTATTACAAAGCGGTTTCCTTTCAGAACATATTGATATACAGAAGGGTTGCAGACAAGATATCCTATGCGCACCATATTTATTTATCCTATGTGCAGAAATCTAGCTATTCTTGCCAAGCAAAATAAAGATATTAAAGGTATATGATGAATGATGAGGAGCACAAAATCTCTCAATATGCAGACACACATTTTGGCTCTTGATGGTTCCCCAAAATCTCTTTTTGCTGCTCTTGAATACATTAAACTATTACTCTACTTTTTCTGGATTCAAATAAATAGCTCAAAAACAAAATAGTTTGGATAGGCTTCTAAAAACATTTCTAAAGAAGTATATCACCATACAAGATGGGAAATCTAGAGTGGGATGTACTTCTTTCAACTTATTAGGCATGAGAATTTTCTTGGATATGAATAAAATAGTTTATTTTAAATTACAATATTCAGATACCAAAAATTAAAGCTTTGATACAACATTGGAATAGAAGAAAACTCACTCTCATTGGTCGAGCTCACAGTTGCAAACACTACTTTTACCTAAGCTTAATCATTTGTTTATGGCACTGCCAAATTCAGATAAAGAAAATGTCTTCTCTGAATAGTTTTTTTTTTTTAATTTATATGGAATTCAA
>CAJDSM010141956.1:659-13250 GCA_903981925.1 Ostrea lurida | reverse complement strand
ATTACACTTCCTGTGCCGAGGATGCGGCCAATTTGTGTTCTGTCTACTAGGTCATGCTGATGGTGATCGTTAGTTACGTTTCCTAGCGGACTTCTACACTGTACTTGATACAAGCCGTGGACTGAATATCCTAAAGGCTCTATGGAGACCGTACCGAATTAGTGTGAAACTCGGATAGACGTCAAGGTCCCATTCGACGTCATAATAGGCGTTGGCCTAAGAAGATGCATCACATCTTTCGAAGTTGTTAACGTCCTATGCCCCGGTGTGAAGCATCCTTCCACTCTCAGTAAATAGTATTGTCTCTTTCGTTCTTGATTGAACCATTTAAAAAGATCCCTTCTCAAATGCAGCAACCACAGCAGAGGACAACTTCCAATCAACCTTTGCAGTATTATTTGTATTTATATGAATCAGTTTTTCGGGGTGCAACTTCACACACAGGCTAGTGATACAAAATTATCTGTTATCCAGTATACCCCTTACCAAACACCCCTCGAATGTGTTTCAAAAAAACGCACACGAGAATTGCTGTCGGAAAGCCATTTACAAGATGTACACCATAAGAGGAAGATTGTGAGTGCGAATTCAGGTAACTATCAAAGAAACTGGTGGTATTGGGAATTAATAGAAGTACACTGGACCTTAATTTTTGCATAAATATGTTCAAATATTTTGGATATTAAATTATTTGATATGAATACAGAGGTTCAAAATACCAAATTGCATGCCGCGGACATGTTTGTTTGTATAGAACATAAGAAATACTGTCTATCTAATGTGAGACACTACACTGTACCCTCTGTTGACATTTAGTATCCACATACCACTCATCACGTAATTGATATATTCATGTATATCTAATATCAATGTTTCAGATCGTACAACTGGTAATTGATAATCCTACCGTACACCAAGAATTTCTGAGCTTTCACTGTATGACAAGTTTCTGAGTATCTTGAATGGTTTTCTAATCCACATTTTAAACTGCTGATGCACATGAATGCTTATCCAACCTTTAACGCTTTAACCTAATACATATTATGTGAAATCTATTTGTTTGTTTTCACCACTTGTCTAGGATACCTAATTTAAACGCCCGATTCCAAACACCACTAATACTACCTAGCCCTCAAGGAACTTACATCTAATTCCAGAAATTTTCCGAAATATTCGAAAGTCTATCGTAGTTAAAGTTATTGTCCATGAAACGTAGTACAATCTAATCTTTACAATGAACCTTACATAATCCGCATTACTTCCTTGAATTTCCATCGAGCTCCCACGCAAAGACTGGCAACGCAGCAAACAACACCTGCACTCTCTATTTGCAAGATATACTGCGAAAGCCTGTGTCTTTACGCCTCTAGGCCTAAGATTCCACGTGCTGTCTGTCTAACCTGACAACTCATGTTCGATGAGAGTGTTGAAGTTTCCCTGACAGCCCCATTAAGCCTCCACTTGTCGCCCACATACAGATAAACAATCCTATTCCGCTCGTGCACCCCAAGGGCCGAGCGTACCACCAACCATAGACCCAAACTCCCCAATCTGCGACATGTCACACGAACCCCTCGTTATGAACATACAAACACAAACACAAGGCCACAGCGATAATCACAGGAAACGTCAACACTAACCTCCTCATGCAAAATAAACCTTTTCTATGTACCCCTCCTTAAAGGGAAGTCCTCGCTGAACCACAACTGCGTGACCAGAAACCTGAACCTCATCTAAGCTCTTTTAAAGACTTGTTTCAATACTGATCCAATCAAACCGCACGTCACCACTAAACGCCAGTTACTCCTACAACATCTACAGCCTTATGCATGCCACACCCCTATCACCCCAAGCTTGACACCGAGAGCTGTGTCCAATTTCAAACCTTTTTAGAACGATCTGGAGTAGGGACAACATTACTCGTGAAAAAGGCACATAATCCTCAGACGCTGGTCCCTTAGCTCATCATCTCCTCGGCCTATATATATCCGCTGATGTCAATCTACTGTCTTATCTACATCGCAACAAAGACGTAATCCATCAACCTAAATTCAATAATCTCAATAGCGTCGCGGGTATGGTTCCTACAGTGCCAAGCCTAGTCCCTCCTTTAGCACTCTCCTACCGTATATACCTAGAAACCACTCATACATTAAACGAGACGATGAACATAGCCCGCGTAAGCTTACACACCAAGCCCCTGCCTTACCAGTAAACTGTGACGAAAAGGAATTGATCAACTCATATCGGCAACACTCCCCGCTACCCAAATGCATGCAGTTATTTTACATGCATCTTACAATTTCATTCACGAGGCACCACCCGTTCGGTCAACTATTGTTTGTACTCCTATGCGTTATATTGTCAAGTTTTAAAAACTGCAAACTGCTCACAGGTAGTTTGAGGACTTCCGTGCACAGCTGGTCAAAACTTGTAAGAATGCTATGCTTTTTCGCCACTTGCCTTGCCTTTCTTTCCCCAAGTCCCCGATGCACCCGATCTTTAAAAAACATCTAAGTATAAAAGATATTTGCTTCCAACAATCTCTGTTATAAATTCATATGATTTCTGGGCTAATAATCAAGACACCCGGTGATCCAATCCTTCTCTTTTTGTATTTCTATTTTTAGCAATATTGCTTTGACCTTGCGTGAGAGATTAGAGAGATCTTGACATTCTAATATTACAAATGTTATTTTTTAAAGTTTTTACTGCCCCCTGTGATCATTCCAGTTTCGGGGGGCATATTGTTTTGTCCGTCTGTATTCTGTCCTTTTCTTCTGTTCTGAAACTTAACCTCGGCTATAACTCTGAATGGTAAGTAACTAGGGCTGATATTTCCACATTGTATGTTTCTTAGACAAGACCTTTCCGGGGTACCAAACGATTCATGTCACCTTTGACCTTGAAGTTTGACACTTTTCAAAAACTTTAACCTTAGCTAACTTTTTAATGATAAGTACCCTAAGCGGGCTTTGATATTTTCACAAGTTTCTCCTGTTTCTTTCATATTAACAAGACTTCCATGCGGTACCAAAATTTCTTGACCTCCTGACCTTGACCTTGAGTATTCCGACCTTACTTATCTCATACCAAGAAACTTACCACTCTAGCTATCACACTTCTTGCAATGGTAAGTACTACGGGCTTTGAGTATTCACAAGTATGTTCTCTATTACAAGACCTTTCCATGGTACCAAATTTTGGCCTCCGACCTTGGAAGTTTGACCTACGTTTTCAAAACTTTAACCTTAGCTATAACTTTTGAATGGTAAGTACAGGCCTTTGATATTTCACATGTATGTTCCTTATGACAGACCTTTCCGTTGGGTTACAACTTTGTTGACCTCCTGACCTTGAAGTTGCACCTACTTTTCAAAAACTTTAACCTTAGCTATAACTTTGATGATAAAGTACTAGGGCTTTGAATATTTCGCAATGTATGTTTCTTTATTCAAAGACCTTTCCGTGGGGTTACAAAACGTTTTGACCTCCTGACCTGATTTTGAACTTCGACTTTACTTTTTCCAAAAACTTTAACATTTAGCCATAACTTTTGAATGGCAAGAGTTCGGCATTCATATTTCACATTGTGTATTTCTTTATGACTGTATTCCCTTTATCTGGTATAGGTTCTACCTCGGATTTCTAGAAAATATGACTTGCGATGGCCAAAACTTGTTAAATGCTTGACATCCACCATTTTTGTAAAGTATAGTGGTATTCTATACACCGCTAGGGGATATCACCCTCTACTGTCGAAATAATGGATATAATTGAGTCTAAGGTCATTGGGTGGCATTTTTCCTTTGATTTTCATACCATACCAGCATTATATACATATACGCATACCAAAAGCTACTTTCAACCAGAAAAGACTAGATTATGTGTTGCATTGGCTATATACACACACTAACCTAAAAGAACAAACAAGGCATTTATCGACGGAAAATACACAAAATCTCTACATAGGAAATATCAAGAACAAAACACATGATGTGCACACAAAATCAGAGCGAGTCGACGGTCGCTCAGAACAATACCTAACGTATCGCCAATATTACAAAACATCAACTAGCGCACACTATTGTCGAGCTATCAGACACGTGACTGAATTATATTCGTGCAGAAATTGATATCAAAATGCAATATCAGGTTAATTTCACCAACCATCGAACATCTTCTCGCCATCCACTACATAGACACGATAACACATCTCCTTCACCCGCCAGACCATGGGCAGTGAACATGCACTTTTGTTTAATATCTCTCACTGAGTCTTCATTTTCCAAACAGGATAGGCCACATCCACCCTGCAGCTTCACACCTCGACACTTCAACACATAACCAAATTTGCTATCTGATTCTAAAGCACCTTGCACCTCGATGGAACATACCATTTTGTGTCTAATCACCTCACCAGGCAACTAATACCACTTAGTCAGTATACCACGATCGGAAACCGATTGTCTTAGATTATCCACCCACAGCTCAATAATTGTTAGCCCGATTCGAGTAAATTCCAAACAGGCCTGTTCAGATTCGAACTTGGCCTTTTGACTTTCGGAACCACTACTGCATTTGGACGCTCTTATCCATATTATTGCCTGGTAATCTGCTCTTTTTGAAATCAATTTTAAATGCTGTTCATGCGTAGGCGGTAGTAACTCTTAATGACTTCTCGCTGCTTTAAGATAGAGTCTGTTGCTACACGCCCAAACACTCACTCAATCACCACGGGCTTCATGGAGACTCTCTGCGATCACATACACATAACAGCATACACATCAAATCTCCAACGTTTACTGATGTTCTCCATCGCGTCCTAACAGGAGCAAGTAGTTCTGGTTCTTTCACCAAAATACTTTCCAGTATGGTCTTATTACCTATCCCGGAGAAGGCAGATGAGCGCATGGAACCCAGCATCATTTTTTGTACTACGTCTGTAACGAGTATTCACGTACCAGGAAACTCTTTACACTAGCGATCCACTATACCATCCACACTTCAACTTCGCTACTACAACAAGGACGAAGTCTAACCATTGTGTCATTAACATCCGTATCTCAGCCCTTTCAACAACTCAAGCGTCCAACCCTCGGACAACAGCATTCTTTGCGGAAGAATGATACCGCGTAATCAGCCTCGCTTGTTCAATTGGACCCAAGGTAGTATGCGCATTTGAAGCTAACGTTCGCTTGGGTATGCCTTTACACTTGTGCGCGGAATACATCCTCCCCCGAAGATCAATTGTATGAACCTATAGTGTAACGAGTATTTGCACGATGGTGTCTAATACTCCCGCAACTGGACTTCAACGTGAAATAGCCGTACGCTTAGAAGGGAGTGTAGCCTTGCTCCTGGTCGTCCCAAGGTAGCATGTGTAACACTGGATCCCCTGTCTGTAGCTCAGGAGACCGGGATCAGGCTCAATACTGACCTGTTTTTGGGCTCTTGTCTTATCTGAATCTCGGACCTTCTTCGTCCTCCACAGATTGTTTTTCTGTGTGAATGGTAGCATTTTTAATAGGAGGTATACCACACACATAAGTACCGGATCTAATAATTTGTTTGAAACTAATTACCACTCTCTACTTGTTTTTTTGCTTTCACCCTACCGTTGTTGCATCATGTCTCAGGAGTAGCTCGTCATCTATTTCACATCATGACGCCCACCTTGTTTTCGGGTACCCTATATTTACCTTGAACGGTGCGGGGTACCAATCCGCCCAGACTCCTATTTAAATCAATGAAACACCCACAAAGATTAACAGGCATATACTGAGGAGACGACGTCACCGTTTGAAAGAGAAATGGCCACAAGGGCCCCGAATCCGTGAGTTTGAGCACACATAAATCCAGCAAAAGACATGGGAATATCAGCCTTTGTGATTGCTCCGATATTGATTATACAACAAGCTACTTAGCTCCTGCATACGGCGTATTCTAGTCCAGCTGTTTGCAAAATTATTAGCCGGCAACAAGGCGCCAACCCATACGCCTTGACCACTCGTGTTTCAATGCCCTGTGTTCTTCGGTCCGAGTCCTGATCTTGTGCAATGTAAGCGAGTTGAACAGTCGACAATCGATAAGCTTCTAAGCTGTGCAGACTAAATCTTTCGTGTCCATAGTCGGTGTAGACCCAACGGCGCCGTAGGCTTTTAGATAGCGGCGCTTGAATCGATTCTTCCGACAAGAAGATGCTGTTTGTTCCTCGGACGCGCGTTTAACTCGGTTGTACGCCCTTGATCTTGTGTTATGTGATCTATGCATTTAGCGATTATCGTGTTGATTAATCACCACCCAAATGATGTCAAATATCAAGTTCGCCCTTATTTTGCAAGGTAGATCGTACGCCGAGTTGAAGTGTTGCACCGAATATCGGATATATGGATTCGTCAGCTCAGTGTAAAAGCTGTGTTCCCTTGTGTACGCATAGAAAGTATCGTTACAAAGCCAACATACGTAGCTAACAATCATTAAGAGAAAGTCATGTCTCGTGGTGTACCTAAGTCTGACGACCAGTACTGCTCTGTCTCCTTCGCATAAGCTTTGGTGCATTAATAAAAGGAACATACTAGAGAAAGGTAATTTAGTGAAAGTAAACCCAGAACACCCTGGACTTGCTCCTGTCATAGCCCAGCGGTAGAGAGTCGAAGGCATTCAGTAAAAGGCGTTTGCACCCCAGATTTCAAGTGTGCTGATTGCCTATTCCACCGTACTTGTTCCCAATGAGTCCAGGGGATCCCATGGCCCACCCATGACACCACAACATAACCAGATTATGGACGAAGTACTTATGTGTGTCAAGAAAGCCACCGATCTCTATTACAAGCACGGAAAGTCACCAGTATAGAGTTACTGACGCGCTCGACTGCATCGACGCATTTACATATGAATTTCAACAAGTAGCATCTAGATGACAAAAATCGGATTTACCAACAGGCAATTAAGCTCTCTGAGCTATTCAAGGCGTGTCTAAGAATATGACAGAATTTCATTGCGAAAAGATCGGGGGTCTTTTAATTTTGAACTTTTTAATTTCGTCCTCACATATCCAAGACATACGGGCCGTTTGGGTGATGAAAATTCGTAATCGGTGCTACAGTTAGTCATGAAAGCCTATAGAATCCCTTGGTGTACAACAATAGATGAACATCAGGCAATAAACAATCAAAGTCGCGGTTTGTGTGAACGTAGAATAATTCTAATAACAATTCGTAGCTGCCAGCATATACGTAGTATCGAACTATATATACTCAAAATAGTTCGCGTGTTTCGTGAGACACACCCGCTGTGATACCCCAGACAAAAAAAAATGCCCAAGCATGATACTCCCATCGCATGGCGCGAGTGGTGCAAGTGCTTAATAGACAGCCCTCATCCTATTACAATATCATTCATGCCGGCCTCTGGTGTTGTGAATTAATAGTCGACACTTGAGATTATTAACAGCGCTCAAGGGATGTATCTTAACACATTAATCACCTCTAGAAATGAGAGACTCATAATGAAATATCTAAAATGATGGCTACATAGTAAATTGCACTGTGTCCCCCATGAGATCATCCGCTGGTCGCAATAGGAAAATAGGTTTAATTTCACATCGTGATCTTCTCCATACGATAAGATTTTTTTTTACTACTTGAAATCATCAATGATTGAGAATTCACTTTCCTAGCTCGTACGCTGCCATCGAAACTATACTCATCATCTTTGCTGGCTCATGAAAGAAAATCATTAGTTACGCTAATTATTCCGTGCATTGCTTAGAGCACGTTATTCTGGTAACTGGAAATTTGGCGATTTGAGTTCGAGATGAATTGCTGTACATCACGTTCCTTCGACATATATCGTCTCTCCATATTTGCTCACAATATCACATTTTTCATTTAGATAAAAACGTCTCATCTCGCAGATTAGCACATCTCTCGTCTTCCTATCTTTCCTCGTTCTGATTGCGACAGGACCGATGAGTTATTGTCCATCTCATCTGTAATTGACAGCTCCTATATTTGCTGTACCATATATTTCCATATAATGCCTATATACGAACTTGCAACAATTTCTGAAGTCTGTGAGTCTTTATCATTGAGGCATTTTAGATCACTCTAGCTCAATTAATTAGGATTGCGCTATCTTAATCTAGTTCCTCTACTATCTAGCTTGCTATCGTATGCTAAAACTCTTAGAGAGGGATAAGAAAACAACTCGCACGTACCGCACAAATGTTATTAACTCTCCACTGTACCCGACACGACGCGTTATACTCTAGCATTAGTGCATATCATTGCTACACACTTTTCACCTATCTCTCCACCAAGTTAACTCGTGACGAAGCTAACTATCCACCCATACTAGGCGGGTGATCGTGAGCATAGAAAACAATTCCCCACCAAGCACCTCATTTATTACTTACTTAACAATAACCCTCGCGGTGTGTGCTCAGTATGATTCACAACCTTTAAACTGAGAGCTAATACAGCTGCTTTTACCACAATTTACTTTAGTTATGACATGAATCGGTTGTTGCCATCGCAAGTCCATAGTTTTTCGTGTACGAATAACTACGAAAGGTTTATTCTTAGCAAACCGCGGCCGGGATCTCAGGTAGAACAGGTGGAAACCTGTCCCAAGTCAGGAAGAGACTGGCTAAAAATACCCACTCTCCGGCAAATCTGGTGGCCAACACTGCGACCCTAACTCTGCCTTGCTCATTTGTCAGAGAAGTTCCACCTGGTGGCTAAGTTAAAGTTTTTTGAAAAGTACTGCACACAACCTTCCTTTAAGTTCATAGAGAATTCAAAGGTCAGGTATAGATGTTCTAAATACTGTTTGTACCGGCGAACCGGAAAGTGTCTATAATATCGATTTATTATAAGTACAACAATACTATGCTGTGAGCAATATTGCAAAGCCCGAGTTAAACCTCTATTCCATTCAAAAGTTACTAAGCCTAAGGTTAACAGCTTATTTTGTAAAAATAAATGTTAGGTCATATTAACCCTACTCAGAATTGGCTCTTAGGTGAGGTGCCAACAAACCAGTTTAACTGAGTACCCACACGAAAGGTCTAATAGTCAGTAGGAACTATATTATCTATACGCGATGAGAGACTGATACTCGAACAAGCAGCCTAACGAATTAAAGGTTTTTACCAATTTCAAAAGTTAATAGCCTAGATGGCTTTAAAAAAATTATGTTTTAAGAACACCAAGTAGGTCACAACTTGCAGTGTCAAGCGTAGAGTCAACGATAAATCTTTTCATCTAAATGAGGAACTTCATCCGGAAAAGGTTCCTTAACCTGTCATGTTAACTGGTAGAGAACAAAACATACTTGAAGGTGCATAAAGATTCTCAATAAGCCTTGCGTATAGTGTCGATCTTGACCATTCAGAGAATCCAGGTAATCATGAGCTAAGTGGTTAACCCAGGTTTGTGTGCAGTAAAACACGGGTAGGTTTCAAAACTTGCAGGGGTGCAACGGCTTACTTGTCACGCTGAAGAGTCTAATAAATTGGGTATGTCCCTATCGCGGTGAAGGTTCTCGCTATGTTAATACATGTAATTATTAATCTTTAATCACTTGAATATAGAGCATATGATAACAAAACGCATCTCGCTAGTTGACTTATATATAAAAGATACAGTGTGATCATTTTCACAAAAGTAAGTAATACTATAATGGTCCTCCTTAAACGTTTTAGAAAGGCTATGCTCTCTTAAACATATCAACCAGGGTCTCAAGATGGCCATAATTTATAAGGTTCTCAATCACAAATGCTGATGACGATCTTGTCATCCCCCGGTCCCAGAAATGAAGGACATCGCTTTAACTGTCATATTCACGAACGCACCGATCTCCCGCGATGTGCTTCAATGTAGCATACACAGAAAGCCTAATCCAAATATGCGAAATTACAACGTTACAGCGATTCGTATTGTAGTCACAGAAATAAGGAGAACAACGACAGAGAAAAAGCTTTCTGCCTCTTTCAAAAACTCCGAGTATATACAAAGTGTGGTCAGACAAGCGAAGACCCAGATACTACACAGTATGAGAACACCACGATATACAGCGACGAGTCCCAAGATCGAGCTGAGGACAGGCCAGACAACAAACCTAACATTATCCATTTGAAAATATGAGTTGTCCCCTCCGAAATCCTCTGTTCAGATCCAAACAGGCGTGCATAAAAAACTGTTTTCAAAAATAACGTTTCACAATAGAATAAGTCAATTAGTAAACTCTTATACTTTCACCCTGACCCGTTCCATTGCCCAAAAGCCACCTCAAAATCTAAAATATAGAACCCATACAAAGAGATGGATGTTGATTATGAGAATTCAAACACGTTCAGTTCTGAACCAATGTTATTATTGGGCCCCATATTAAAGGAAACTTCTACTGTGACTAGTCGAGATCCTTTTTGAAGGAGCAAGATCTACTCCCTGTTACAGTGTTTTTAAGAGAATCTAAGGTGTTGTTCTTATCCTTTGCGGTGTGGGCCGACCCAAAAAGCACGAAGCGATCGAAAGGAAAATACGTTAACCTGATAACCCAAAGATAACAAATTTAACCAGTTTTACCAAAGTTCCTCACTTATACCGGACTTACTAGTGCGGATATGTTGATAACTGACAACAATATGCATCATAGCTGTTCGATACAAATGATAGTATCATTGCCGAATAATCTTTGTTTGGTCGACTCTGCATGACCCCTTTGCTCGAAAAACTGTTAAAGAAGCCATATGCAGAATTTTACTAGACTGTGCACATATCCACATTTAGCATGCTCTTTATCTGAATCGTCACTTTTGTTAGCTGTTACAGCGTGCTTTGTAATCACTGTGTGCCGGCGCGGCTTTCATCCATCTCCAGATACGGCCGGCTACTTGGGTAGTCGCAGATGGGTTTACTTTTCGTGCGGCGATGTAAAAGCGATACATAAGGCGTGGAAGGTGCCTTATACCGGAACACAAAAGTACCCCTCTAATGCAAGATAAAATATGTGAAAAATTTTGGCCAATAATTTGGATGGTTTTAGTTTTCTGGGCTGATTGATTTTTCCCTATCCCCGATCCACACATATCTAATCCACGATTCACATTGTTCTAGTTTAAGGCTACAATCTAGATTAAGATGACTCTACTCGCGAGAATAAGTATTCTCTGTTCACAGGTATGGTCCCTAATTCGCGTGCTATATCGTTAAAATGCCCGGTTTGCTCCTTGACACGAGTTCTTGTTATGATTCAAAGACACTTGACTTAGAGGAAGATTCAGTAGTAGACCCGCGCGTGAGTACACAGTAATGCTTGTGTGACCCTGAATCCTACCCGGGAAAGTCTGATCAGTATTGAAACATTTTAAAAAGAGCTTAAAGCATTACCTGCCCGAGAAGTGCGTTGCTTGGATCCTCAAAACTTCTAACTCTCCGTTATGGTACTCTTGAGACACAATTTGAAATATTTTACAGATACTATCTTATTCCTCCTACTTGCCCGCCAAACAATCCTGAGATCATCATGCCTTTCTTTTGTTGATTACTTAAAGGGTGTTGCATGTCAAGGATCGTTGACCCCCTTGGCACGCGAAAGATCGTTTATCTGATGTTCGAACAAGTGGAGGCTTATTGGGGCCGTCAGGGAAACTTCAACACTCTCAATCGAACACATAATTTCCGTTAGACAACACCCGTACTGCCAAAACGGCGAAAAACAACTAACAGTAATCTTCAATAGATGTAATTCTTTCATTTTTAATCTAAATTCAAATAACAATTATTGATTTTTAAAGAAATGTATAGTTTCATGGACAATAACTTTAAAGATACGGACTTTAAATTTTCGAAATTTAAATGTAATGTCTAGGCTAGTATTATTATGTTTTTGATCGGGCGGTAAACTGTATCCTAAAATGGTGAAAACAAACAAAATAGATTTCACATAATATGTATTAGGTTAAACTAAAGTATAAGCATTCATGAACAGCAGTTAAATTGGATTAGAATAACACAATTCAAATATCAGAAAGTTGTCGACAGTGAAAATCAGAAATATTGGTGTACGGTATACAATTACATGTATATCTGAAACATTGATATACATAAATATACGATACGTTGGTGTACGTGGACACTAAATGTCAAAAGAGGTACATGTAGTTTCTCACTTACAGTATTTCTTATGTTATAACAAACAAACATGTCCCGGCATGCAATTTGTATTTGAACCTCTGGATTCATATCAACAATTTATATCAATATATTTGAACTCATTTATGCCAAATTAAGGTACTCCTATTAATTCCCAATATCACAGTTCTTTATAATTACCTGAATTCGCACTCACATCTTCCTCTTATGGTGTACATCTGTAAGGGCTTTCCGACAGCATTTCCTCTGTGGGTTTTTTGAAACACATTCGGAGGGACGGTAAGGGGTACTGATAACAGAAATTTTCATCACTAGCCTGTGTGAAGTTGAGCCCGCGAAAAACTGATTCATATAAATACAAAATAGAATGCAAAACTTATTGGAGTTCCTCTCTATGGTTGTTGCAATGAGAAACTTCTTTCTTAAATTC
>CAJDSM010141941.1:0-10854 GCA_903981925.1 Ostrea lurida | reverse complement strand
TTTGTAAAAATGGTTTGGAAATGGGTTGAGAAATTTTGAAGAAATTAGAATTATCAAAAATAACTAAGCTTAAAAGGATAAGGACTGCAAAGGAATTCATCTGTGAGCTAAAAAGATTGTGTCTATAAATGCTAAGAAGAATTATCACTGGTCCTTGCCATTGAATAATCTGTTTACAAACAGATGTGAAATAGGCGCTGGATTGATGGTAAACTTTGCAGCTAATCAATAGACTGTTAAATGATAAATCATAAAACCTTCTATCACACTGACAAATTCAACTGAATTGAATGTTTCAGTCAAGGATTTATAAGGTGCGATAGGCTGATGAGAGCCATTAACTTATCGGAACTATTTTGAATGCTATAACCAGAATCAAATTGATTCCAACTAATTTGTATATGATTTAGAGGATTTATATAGCATCAGCCTGAAGGGCCGAAGGTTGAACGTTAGTTTAAATTTCTAATTACATTTTATCCCGCTCTGTCTGTCTGTAAACTTTTAACATTTTTCACCCGAACCACTTGGTCAATTTCACATCCAAAACTTACCGGTATTACATCATTTGCTAACAAATTGATGGCTTCTTCAAAGGGGAGATAATGACAAAATGGGAAAAGTAGAGGCAAGGTCATTATAAAAATCTTCCTGAAAATTGACAAGAACCACTGTGGCCAGAAAGCTGAAATTAGAATGAAAGCTCTCTTCAACATAGTGGAGAATTAAGTTTATTAAAAATCATGACCCCTGAAGGTTGGGACGGTAATTCCCACGCCCTAGGTGTATTTACCACCAACGTATTTAACCGGACTGGCAAATAAGCCTCAAAGTGGCACAAACTACCCGGCAAATCACTGATCAATTGAACTCTTTTAAAGTAAATTAAAGCTTCAACAATTAAAAATGTGCCGAAATCAACAGTAATCTAAAATAATTCTCTATCATTGTATAACATTAAAATTGATTTAAATCAAATACTAATTCACAGGAGTATAAATCCTAGGCTGACAACATTTTTAACAGTTGGAAATATGTTTGACCTTCATAAAACCGTCGCTATAGGCAAAGAATTAAATTACAAAAAAAATCTTAACAATTAATAATGACCAGGTAACATACATCACTGCGGCTTGTATAAATTTGCTACATGTGACGTGAGTTGGTGCCGCTACCTCTGGATCAAGTTATAAGAAACATAACAAGTTCATAAGAACGCTGTCCAATTCTCAGACGGTGGGTTTAACTACAAACTAAACAGAGATTCAAAGTAATTAAAATATGCAAAATGATTTGTTCTCGTTTTCACCCTCCATAAATACCTGGAAGTTGAAAGGAAGAAAGAGGGTGTGTCAAAGGTACGACATGGAGGCTAATGGTATGTGCATGTCAACCCTACAATAACATTTTACAGGCAGTTATGATTCTAAAATTCTTGTGTCTATCATTACTTTACCGTACTTGACCACAATATTCAGCATGAAATACATTGCAGAACACCCATTGGAATTTAAATATCAGTATGTTGTTGACAAAGAGTGATAAGACCACTGCAACATTGCCTTGCATATTAACTTTCGCAAACAGTTGTAAGTGCTAAGGCTTCTAAAAACTTTATTTAGAGTGCCCAGCTCAACCAATTACAAACCAGGACCCCACACCAAATAATTGTGTAACTTAAATTAAAATTATACACACGTGTGAAATGAAAAAGCTTAAAACTCATAATTTCAGATAAATAGAATAAACTTCAACTCTTTGAAGAATTATAAAATCTTATTGCTTTCAGTGTAGTTAAAAGCTAACCAAGAACAGGTCCTTAAAATAATCATAATTCCTATTGTGGTTGGTATTCGGATTATGTACCAGTATTATAGGTGATTGGCATTGTACTTGGAATGTCATACTGAGCATGTATAGCCGGTCATGGAAAATAATGGATAATTGCCTGGGCATTATTGCCAACCCTTGTCTAATGTACCAGATAGTGTTTTTATTATTTTACCGGAAGAGTGGAGATGTTGAAAGCTTCCTGATAAAAAGTCAGATAAAGTTTGTTCAATATCATTGGCTCGCCAACAGGAAGGGTGTGGCGTCACAATATGGGGAGTTTGTATTATATACTGATTTATCGGGGAAATGTTCTTCTCTAGACGACCAACTGGTCAATTTCAGTCAAATTGGTTAAATTATTCAATGGCTGAAGGGAATTCAATTGATATCTAAAGGTACTCGATATTGCCGCTTTTACATAATCAAGCGTTTCTATTACGCGAGTAGAACTTGCGTAATATACGCAGCAGAAATCGATCTGGGACGGCAAACAGATTTCCGGTTAAGGGAACGTCAGTGCGTTCCGGCGGACTCGTCTGAGGACGCGCCACCGAATATCAGACGAATATTCTGAGATTTTTAGAAGTCGTGGATCATAATCTACAAAACTTTCCGGTCAGAAAGCAAAAGTGAAACACCAATTTCGATTACGCGAGAAACTCCTTATTCCATTCTTGTAGAGAACGCTTCGCATTTCAAAGTCATGGTTTAAAGTGCGCCAATTTCAAGCTGAAAAAACGGCGCAAATTTTTGTTTTAGGAATACTAACAATAACCAGCATTTCAAATTAAAAGTTGATATATCTAAATAGGTTTCAAGTGAACTAGACAATATTAGCTCTTGCAACCCACAATGCTTAACAGATTTATATGCATGAATATAAGTCACGTTTTGTTGCCATAAGTTGTACAAGGTTTGGACGTTTCTCACCGGTGGGTACTTGTTAAGTATTGCACGTTTTGGAGTCAATACAGTATGTAATAGCCCCTATAATTTGTTTGTTATTCGTTACTTAGTGTAATTTCTGTGTCTATCGAATGTGTGTTACATATTTTGATTTATTATGTAGGGCATAAAACAACCTATTTCAAATAATTACTTCAGTCTGAACGCAGCCATATTCAAATTCCGTTTTTCAGCAATTAAGACATGTTCTGTTTTGCACTTTACTTGTGGGTTATGTATTAGCAAATTGTAGCAACCTTGATTATATCTCTTGATTATATGTTAGACATGCGAAAGCAAAGAAATTTCATGGTTTGTTAACATACACACCACAAGAGAAGACAAACAAAAATACATCTCGTAACGTAATTCACCACATCATAAATGAATAACTTTTAGTGTGTAAATATACAATGCAATTCTTTTCTTGTCTAATATTCTTTTAAATTTATTTTTGATATTTTTGGACTGTAAATTCCAACATAGAGAGAATTAAAAATATGATATGGCCAATAAAAAAAATAAGATTGTTCTCAAGGCCCCGCCGCACCTTTTAATTTACCCTGCCGCATTATCTTTTTTCGGGTAAAATAGGTCACAAGTTATTTCCGGAAATTTCTGGCGTTGTCCTTCGCCGGTTTTTAATTTTAGAAGGATCCCGGATCTTGTATCATTAAAGCGTTGTGAACATTATGCTGATCAAAGTGCCTAAGATTCGCTAAAATAGACATGGATTACTTAGTATATTAGAAACCGTCTTCGGTGATGTCTGTGTCCTTGTAACAATGAAAATTAGACTAATCATTTATGGCATCTTCTTGTCGTGTAGATAACATGTGGCTGTAATGTTTCTGATGCCTTGGAGTATAACGTGGCAATTACTGTGACAAAATATCTCTGGGACAGACACTTTTTTGAATCAAATTCAGACTCGACTTAACGTTGGATTCCAGGAGATTGAATTCCCTGACGATTAATTACAACAGCCGAGTAAAGCTTGAGGCATCAATTGGAAAATTCAACAACGGATTCCTTTGATCAGGGTTATAGCTTTCTGTAGACATGTTAATTTGAACATTGAATTATTTTGAAAGGTCATGTCAACAGGGCGTCAACTTAATTCTATAAGTTCACTCACTTGGACAAGCTGTACCAAAATGATTACTTTGTCTGTTATCCATTGTTATGTATATTTTACTTGTCCGAATCTGCCCAACCAAAAAAAACAAAAACGAAGTTTATTGTTAAGCTCTAATTTTGAAGAGACTTGGAAACATAGTTATAAAATAATTTATTTAGACATAAAACAGAAACATTGATGTCAAAGCAAATATGTAATTCTTGGTCCGTAATTAACTTTAGTTATACATATTTTCATAAGTATGTAGACCAGTTTATATCATGAGTTTGGGTTTTGCTTTTATAGATCTAGTTAGTAGCTTCGTACTTGAAAAGTGCTGAGTTTATGAATAATAAGTACAACGCTTAAAAAGTGACTTGTCTGAGTCGGATTAAGTGCATCTAGAGATTGACACTTGTCTGATCACAAATTGAACATGGACACGGGACGAGATCGGTAGCAAGTAGTTATGTTGAGCCCTAGTCAAATCAATCTGAACGTGTTGAAAATCCAGATGAGAATCGAAGTTGTAACCGAACAGGAATCGAGTAACATCGCAATATAACCCTCTCCCTGAGTGCCAAAAACTACTAAAACTGATTCAGAAAGTTGTTTCTTCATGTGTTGTGTTTGACCGCCATGTGTTACTTATTCTACACAGCTTCTAACCACAGGAACATGTGCTGCTGAAACAGACCATTAACTGATTATGATATTTTAAAATTTATTTGCGGGTTGTGAATTAAAGGATCTTATAAATGGCTTGCGAAGATTACATACCAATGCCGCACAGCATCCTAATTTTTTGAATGACAAGTTTTTGTTTAGACAAAGAACCTGTCCTGCTACTAACTTTGTGTAATCTTAAAGATACAAATAGGGTGCGAAGGTAACATCGTGTTAACGTTGATTATTAAAAAATTTTATTCATTTTTAATATAATCTTCAACAAAAAAAAAAATTAAAAATAAGAAACCTGCCTGGCCTCTTATGGTTAATTTTTTCAAAAAATGTGCCTGAGAACTCGAATTTTTTTTTTTTGCTTGGCCTATATGCAATACCTTTTGCAAATTTAATAAAACTTGAATTTACAAACGAAATTTTGATGCTTGTATTGCGTGTATCAAAATTGTACTGTACCCTCAGGACAGACTTAAATGCAGAAATTTAAGATATTTAATACAAACTTCAGCTAAATTAAACTAGTATTTGTGTGATCATTTATTGTGAAATGTATGTTAATAAAAACAAAAACACTCCGATCAATTTCTGTTATTTTTATCTTTTTTTTAAAGTTTTTCAATAACCGCTAACGTAATTCACAAAAACGTTTTTTCATCTCAATGGAATCCAGAAGAGTCTTTACTTTAGTAAAATATGATTCATTGATCAGTCGAATAATTTGAACTTTTTCTAAAGTCTACTATCTGTAAATGTTTGCATTTCCGCGTGTTTTGTTCTCTGTTTCTGAGGCCCATTTACTGCGAACATGGCGTCATCTTCTGATACACATAGTTTGTCCCCTGAGAGGGGAACGAGGTTTCTTTCACTTTTCATGATTCTGAATTCCCACTGTCGTCTCAAACAACCCTTTTTATGTACCAGTGACCAATAATAGCAGCTACAATTGTGCTCTTTTGCGCATAGGATCCCACTACATATTCCAACTGTATTTTCCGTAGCCACCACGGTATTTCTACTAAGTTGGAAACCTTTTACCATGAAAGGTTTCTTGGCAGGCTCTGACAGGCCTGAAAGCTTTAGGAATTTGTGTGTTTTGTTGTTTGTTGTTTAGGTCGAAATAATTTCATGAATTACAAAGTATTTTCCCGCAAGATGTACTATATTAGATATTGTCATTTCTCTCTATGAAACTGTAAAACCTATTCTCAAGGAATCTGGATGATATCAAGTTCACTTTTTCTAACATTAGTACATGTACTTTTAACCCTTTGAGTTATATTTTTTTAATATGCTTTGCTCCCTCCTCTCTTTTTCCACTTTTCTCTGCACATTTTGTGTCGCTATGCAATTGCTTAATCTCACCATAACTTCAGTAATCATTCATTTATTTGCAATGAATTACGATTACACGGAAGTGAATTACGTTAATGGTGAAGTCATGATCTTAATGGTGATAAAAGAAACATTATCTATTGAGACCTTTTGACGATTAATCTCTACGATTTATGTCGAACAAGTTGCATATATTCCACTTTATCGACATCTTTCAAATAAATAAATATAGTTCAAATAAGATCCCTACGAAGGGAAATGTACCATATGTATGGATTAATTACTCAAGAGTTTGCGCGCATGAACTTTGTTTATTACGGTGCTCTTAAGCCAAGAGCAAATTAGTTGAAAGCATTTTTGGTATAGAAACTCCGGAAACTGATCTTTGCTGAAGTAAAATAATATAACGTAACTCATAACTATACGTATTTACGGTCATAATGTTCCTCCTGCTCTCTAATACAAATTGCTACCTGAAAATCATTTCACTTATTTTGTATGAGACACCAACGTGGTGTTTTAAGTTTGGTTATGACAATGTCAATCAGCAAGGCCCTTATCTCAAAGAAGGAAGCCGTAACGTAATTCACAAATTAAATGCAAATTGTTCCCAGAAATCAGGAATTTGCACCATTTTTTCTCTGAAATAGAAGAAAAGGAGGAACAAAACTTTGTATTGCCTATTTAAACAATGGGTCTATTATAAGTAATTTAAATTCAATAAAATCCAGGAAAGGATGTTAATTTGGCCCATTTATATGCAGAAATTCGTAACGTATTCCTGCAATTTTTGTTGACATTTCAAAAATTGGTAAGATTTCAGAGTACATCGTGACAGAGAAGATGAACTGAGTTAATTTTACTAACTACAGATATAACAATTCTTGAATGATGCACTTTTGCCAATGTATACATTATTTTTCTTGTCACAAACAGCTTTCTTATTAATGTACCCTTGTTGTGTGAACACGCTGTTTTTGTCAAAAAGTCACTATAATCAGTACCTGCCATTATACCTAAAACATGATGCACGAAGTAACCAAAAAACCATATAGCAGTACCAGAATGATATCTATAGATTAAATAATATACAGTAAAGATCATTTAAATGACCAATATTTTTTTAAATCGTTGTGAAGGGAAAATGCAAATTGGGGCACTTTAACTGACTTTAGATGTGAACATGTGTTTGAGGTATTCATAGAATATTACTTGGGTGATTTATTATCTATTCTTGTTACAATGAAATTAAAGTAACACTTTGGTAGCCATTTTTACACTTGTATATATTTTTATTCATTTATTGCAATAAAGACATTTTTTGTTTCAAAATTATTGTTTTGATGCGAGTGTCACTAGTAAATTGGGACTCAGCCCTTATTGTTCTGATTATCATCAATTTTATCTGGGACGCAACCTTTCCAAAAATCTTGAGTCCCCGGACTCAAGTTTTAAAAATCCTAGTGAGAACCCTGAAATTCGAAATTTAATGATTCCCAGGGGTAGGGGCCAAAATGGTCATAGCAGTTAGATGTCTTTATCATTTGAAAGACTTCTTCAATTTTACGAGGTGAACACCTCGTTATGTCAGCGACCAGCAAAATGGCGGCACAGCCGAGTTCCAACGATTTTCATTTTTATCAATTTTTAAAAAATATTACAACTTCTTACAACTCAACTTCCAGAGAGGAAAATGAAAAATAAGCAACATCTTCACACTGATATAGTCCTGTTAAATTTCAAATATGGAGTAGAAAATATCCGCCCAATTTCTGATTTGTTTACTTATTATTCTGATCTCGTGAAAATATAGTTCATTGGGGAAGTGCACTTGTTTCTCCAAAAAACAGATGTTTTCTATCAAAGTGAAACTCTCAGTTTACAGCATTGTTTTATGTCCCACTTATCCAACAATGAAAACCGTATACATTATCTATGCAATGAGGTATTCATCCGATAGCTTAGTTTTGTACTGAAAAGAGTGTGTGGACACGCAGAGCATTATGGGTAGTATGGTTTTTGAATGTTGTGTAATGTCGACATGTACAAACCGCGTATGTGAGGTGTATATGTATTGGCATAATATCAAGAATGAAATTATTTGGAATTGAAAGAAAAATAATTATCAAACGTTTATCAATGTCGGAATGAAATATTTTCATTGGACAAATCGAAGAAAGGAATGGGAAATTTTCATGGTAGCTGGGGTGTGTTTATTAAAATGAAGGGGTAATTCACTACAGATCTGCGTGTGGTTATCGAAATTATAATTCCCACTATAAAAAACATTATATTTATGTGATCAGATCGCCGTTACTTTTATACTTTGCTTTAAAACTGAAACTAGACACAAGTATAGACACCAAATTAAAACAAAGTATAAAAATGAGAGCTGATCATGTTGTAATGTTTGTTTATCGTGTATATCTTTTTTGTTTGTCACCTCGTTTCAGAACTTCAAGTACTTTGATTATGATACTGTATGAAAACTAAATACATCATCAGGAAAACCAGAAAATGATATACTAAAATAATGAATTTCATAACCCTATTTCTGACTATATGGCAGATTAAAAATAGAATTACAGTCACTTACGGTCAAACGTCATTATCTCAAAACTTCATGGAACCGAGGAAAAACTTTGAGAGTAAAATACTTAAAATTAGTGGTTGGGACTTCCTAATCACTTCGACATAGGCATGGTAATCAAGATATATCTGTGTTATAGATACGGAATTAATAATTATATTGTAAATGTAATTAATATTATATTATGTGAAGTTTTTCATTTATCATTAGTATGGACACTTTTAGGGGCATATGTGGTTTTTTTAAAGAACACGTCTTGTTTTATAGTGCTACTGAATATTAGAATGCAAAACAGGAAAATTACTATAGATCTCTTTGCCCTTTGGGCTAGTGAAACTTAGGTGACTGATAAGGCCTGCTGTGGGTCTTTTGTTAAAATAATTTTTTGGAGCTCCAATTCTAACATTTTTGTACTCTTCAGAGAATGACTGTTATCATAAATTTCCTGGGCATGCATTTGATAAATAAATTACTGTTCTGAAACTATACAAGTGTCAAACTGAAGGTCAAAGATACATATATCATATTGTCAATGAATAGAAACATTATAAACAGACTTAACAAAGGTAAAATTGTTTTTGATTTTGGAAGTAAAGATTGGGGTTTAAAATGGCTGTTTTTATTGCTTCATATGTTGAAGAAGTATGTAAAATAAAAATCTCCCAGAAATATGCCCTTCAATCTCCTGCATTTTGGGGATCCAAAACTGTATGATGTATATGATTTAAACAACTTTCAGTAAAGTTCTACCCTGACATAAATGAAAAATATGATTTTAAACATGAAATACATTGTGAAAACCTTATGAATGTTCTTTTTCAGTTAGTTCCTGGGGGAGAAGGGCCGGAAACATAGGGGAGGATCGTACTGGAAACATAGGGGAGGATCGTACCATTTCATCAGAGGCAGACATCAATCACGTGCTATTACATGTACCATTCATCTAGAAACTTTTTTCACCAGTACATACTTTGTAGTTAATAAAAAAAAATACATCTGATCAGTAGATTTTATTTGTTATAGTCAATTGACAACTAGGATAAAAAAAATTTAAAAAAAACAAACAAAAACAAATAGGAAAAAAAAAACCTAAAAGAATTTTTAAAAAAAATCTATTTTGTGGCAATCAGGGCAGACCGGGGCATAGCTGCCAGCATAGCATGGAATATGTGCACATGGTTTCATCCAAAGACATTGAAATGGTTAAAAGTTTCCTAGTATGGAGAACCATTAGGGTTTCCTTTTTATCCCCCATGCAACGAGTTGTGGAGGGTATAATGTTTTTGACCCGTCTGTCAGTCCTGGGTTTTTTTAGCTCACCTGAGCCGAAGGCTCAAGTGAGCTATTCTGATCGCCTTTTATCCGTCATCTGTCCGTCTGTCTGTTAACTTTTCGCATTTTCGACTTCTTCTCAAGAACCACTGGGCCAAATTCAACCAAACTTGATACAAATTATCCTTGGGTGAAGGGGAATCAAGTTTGTTCAAATGAAGGACCAGGCCCCCATCAAAGGGGAGATAATCACGAAAATGCAAAAATAGGGTGGTGTCATTTAAAAATCTTCTTCTCAAGAACCACTGGGCCAGAAAAGCTGAAATTTATATGAAAGCTTCCTGATATAGTGGAGATTCAAGTTTGTTCAAATCATGACCACCGGGGGTACGATGAGGCCACAATAGGGGATAAAAGTTTTACATATGTTTATATAGGGAAAATCTTTTAAAAATCTTCTCTCAAGACCACTGGGCCAGAATAGCTGCAAATTTATATGAAAGCTTCTGATATAGTGGAGATTAAGTTTGTTCAATCATGACCCCCGGGTATGATGAGGCCCCAATAGGGGATCAAGTTTTACATATGATTATATAGGGAAATCTTTTAAAAATCTTCTTCTCAAGAACACTGGGCCAGAAAAGCTGAAATTTATATGAAAGCTTCCTGATATAGTGGAATTCAAGTTTTGTTCAAATCATGACCCCGGGGTAAGATGGCCACAATAGGGAAAAAGTTTTACATATGATATATGAAAATGCTTTTAAAATCTTTCTCAAGAACACTGGGCCAGAAAAGCTGAAATTTATATGAAAGCTTCCTGAATATAGTGGGAGATTCAAGTTTGTTCAAATCATGACCCCCGGAGGTACGATAGGGCCCCAATAAGGGATAAAATAGAATAAATCTTTTAAAATCTTCTCAAGAACACTGGGCCAGAAAAGCTTCTACTATTGATCTTCTTGGTGAAGCAGTGCTCGGATGAGCGACATGGCCCATGGGCCTCTTGTTTTTTGTCAGTGCAACTCCTCTGAAACCGCTCCAACAACAGAATTTCGTGAAACTTTGTATTTATGAA
>CAJDSM010141939.1:0-11911 GCA_903981925.1 Ostrea lurida | reverse complement strand
ACACACAACGTTTTAAGCTATTCCCACAAATTTTGACATTTGACGGTACAACTAATCAAAATGTATTAGTAGCTGACTTCATTAAGTGTGATATATAATCACAATCAATCCTGATAACCTTTATCATGCGAATGACTATGTGTAATTTTAACCTTTATACCTTTAGTAGCTGACTACTAGTAGCTGACTTTTCTCACTTGAAGTAGCTGGCTACTAGTGAATGGCTACTAGTAGCCAACTTTTCCCTGTTCAAGTAGCTGGCTACTAGTAGCCAACTTTTCTCGTTTTAAGTAGCCAGTTACTAGTAGCTGGTTACTAGTAGCTAACTTTACCGATCTATATTCAATACCAGTTCTTAAGGAACAAATTACACGTGTCCTATTATCAAAAGAAAAATTAAGTTATCAAACAAAGAAATAAAATGTTGAATCAATTTTCAACAACTTTAAGAATTGTGTTGTCATAGGGAATTCAAAATCTGTAAGATAAAGATGATGCTAGCATCTCAGCAGTGGTTGACAAATTTATTCAGGCAAAAGAAAGGCGACTTTAATGCAAATATAGAATAACACAGT
This sequence comes from Ostrea lurida, assembly GCA_903981925.1. Lineage (NCBI taxonomy): Eukaryota > Metazoa > Mollusca > Bivalvia > Ostreida > Ostreidae > Ostrea > Ostrea lurida. The sequence continues at coordinate 11,336 of CAJDSM010141939.1, read as the reverse complement.
CGGGAAAATAATTCTAAATCTTTCAAATACTTTCGTTTTACAGTTAGAACCACCAACAATTCCAACCCCAACCCCCTTTATTATTTTCATTCTTTGAATGTGACCATCGTCTCATTCTTTTGATTTATAAAAAGATGTGAACAAATTCACGTTTTCTTCAATTTTTGTTTACAGGAATTTAAATTGCCAAAATCCAGATGCTTCTGGGGGCTTTGTCCCCTGGGTCCCCACCAAAGCTTTGCCCCGAACTGACTGGGACCTCAGGACGGCCTCTAGACCCCTGCCCGCCAGACCATGCACTTCAATTTTGGTCTAGGTACGCCACTGATAGTTATAAGAAGAATGCTCATCTAAAGTATATAACCTAAAAAAAGATACAAAGTTTGGAACACGTTTAAGCAATCATGCATGTGCTTTTTATTTATGCATGGACGCCAGCCAATCGGATAACGCGTTTCAAATAGCGATGTCAAAACCTCCTTTATGGCTGTCAATGGATGTAGAAGCTCGGGTCTGGTGAAATAAACGACAGAATACGACTAATAAAACTGATGGTATGGAAGCAAGTAGCTCTACATTAGCATGGCGCGCTGATCACAAACATTCTTTCATTAAAGTTGTTTGTACCTTGTGAATCGGCCTCGAAGCAGGTAGCCCCCTATTTGTTTACATACTTTGTTGCGCACCTAAAGTTACATATATTAGTATCTCACAAGTGGTCATTTTAAAAGCTTGCTAAAAGTAGAAACTAACTATGCAGATCACTCATTGGAGTTGATCGACGGGAAATCACATATTTTAGATAATTTCTCGTTTCTATATTTATTTTTTCATGATTTTTTGAGAAGGGGGGGGGTTAACAACAATCCACACTTCAGGTGCCTGTGGGAGAAAGCTCAAACAGGAACATAAACACATACGAACAGTGCTTTGTGCATTGAGAAAGAAAATGAAGAAAATATTCAAAATTGATGTGACCATGCAATGTCATTGAATGATTTTTCAGTCCAGGCATTTTGTGCAGATTTTGGCGAAATTGCTCAATAATATGTGTATAAAAGCATGCAATTTGGTTTATGGGTAGCTGTAGATCATTACATACATTTTCAGAAGTGGACCAACTCGAAAATCCAAAATGGGGATTGCGGCCATTTTGAAAACGCGTATATACCAAAAATGATAAAAGTCATATGAAATGATTTAAAGTGATTTTATCAGTTAAGAAAGAAAATACTGGTATTTTTAAAACATCCGTATGGATATTTTTACGTCACACATCAATTTGACGAAAAAAAATCAATCACGGCCATTTAAAATCTTAATCTGAAGATAATATAGACTTGCATCATAAAACAGGTGTAAATTGATCAAAAGGTCAGTTTAACATCAATAATATTAAGAATGATTAAGCATTTACTCTCTTCACAATTTTCAACATTCCATAGTGTTCAGCTAATTGGATGTGCTTTAACACATTTACATTGTCCACGCAAGGTCACAACCATTATGCTTTTATCATTGATTTTGGTCACTCAAGCGACTACCGCTAGGGACGGGTCATCAGGCTACCTGTGTTTCGATAGGGTCTCATGGCATGTGAGACCCACGTACTCTTAGGTGGTGGATGTAGGTACCCTAGAGTAAGGGTGAGTTCAGAACACCCCATTGCCCTGTAGGTTTTATCCTCTCTATGTCTCCATAGTGAGACGTCACCTGTCTTTGGTTGGGGTGATGTCCTAGGTCGGTTTGCACACTAACCCCTCTCAGAGTTTAGGAAATAGAATTATCTGGTTCATGCTAAAGAAGAATGCATTTGATTCTTCGACACCCACTCAGGATATGGTGGATCATTCAGGATCTACAGTAGTTTCTCCAGCAGTACTGTTGGCGCGACCCCACAGATATCACTGGTAAAACTGCCAGTACACCGCTTCGCTCAGCCTGCCATCCGAAAAGGATAGGAAAGGGGACGCAGGGATTTCTTTAGGCCGAGGAGACAACACACCTGAACAGTTTCTTCGGTCAGCAGCTGCCCTAACCGTATGTCCCAGCTTACCCCTACACAGGCAGCGCCACCGGTAACACCTTTGTTTTCTCTGACGCGTAAGTTAGATAGAAGGATTTGAATGAGATGACAAGGCAAGTGGAATTCGTTCTTGATGAACTTTGTAAGGCTGGTCCACAGTCACCAGTGGACGGGAAATGAGGCAACATGATCACTTATGCTTCTCTCCCTGTTCAATCGAGATTTGTTGACTTTACTTTGGATCCAGAAGCCGGAGTTTCATTCTGTTATTGATTCTTTAGCTACAGCTTTTGATCCCGACACCTTTTCATGGTTTTATGCTTCTGATGTGTTATTATAATTATCTTGTCTGCAGTGGAATAGAGCATAACTGGCAAAATATGTTGAAGCAGTGTGCTCTCTTTCTAAAGGAGAAATCTCAAAGTAAGGAATGATCAAATTCCCAATCTAAAAAAGATAAAAAAAAACCCAGCAACTTATTCCTTTGATAGACGATCACCATTCTTTCGGGTGGAGAGTGCGAGTCAGCCAGAACGGTTCAAAACTAAGACAGGTCACGGCAGCAATGAGACCGTATACGAGTGATTTAAGCATAAGGAAAAGAAGGTAGAATACAAACATCAATGTGAAATTATAATTATACAAGAATACTCCCCTCACCTAACTATCAAGAACAAGGGTGTACCACAAACAGATGTAACAGAAACGAGGGATGAACAACATTTCGAGTCGACAATCTTCTCTTAAAGTTGTGTTCAAAATTAATGAAAGTGAAAACAGTGCTCATCATCTTTCCCTACCACCTAGCGCGGTAAGTGGTGAACCATTTATGAAAGAGATCTAAACCGCTCTACTTAAAAATTAATATGCTGAGTATCACTAAACCATCAAGGTAGAAAACATGTTCTGAACAAGTAATGTTTTATCAGTCTGTACATGTTGTGGTACAGTTCTGACCACGCTATAAGATATCAATAAATACTCGGAAATAACAATGTGGACACGACTACCATATTGACCTAAATTCTTTAAACAAGTCGGTGATAAGCCCGTGTCGTTGTACGTCCGACCGGGCTTGTCTTGTGAACAGTCTGCTGAACTTGTACTAAAACCAGAATGGTGCGAGGTCGCTTGCTATCAAAGATAAAAGTCTTGCTGGGGTTTTTTTTTTCTTTTATATTAGTGGAATTTGTATGCGCCTTCCTGTATGAGATCTCTCCTGTGTAGGACCAGGGAGAGCCCACAGTCCTCAACATAGTGTGCGTTGAGTCGTCATAAATAATCAACTAGAAGACAAAGAATCATAATAATGAGAACAGCGATAAGAAGGCAGGATAAAACCAGATGAACAGGTGTCGGTATCAAAAGCTGATCACGCTAAAGAAATCCAAATAACAGAAATGACTCGAAGCTTCTGGAATCAAAGAGTAATCCAAGCCAAGAAGTGGCTCGATGACAGGGAGAGAAGCATAGTTATCATGTTGCTTCCATTATCAAACGACTCCACTGGTGACCATTGGCCATGCCCTCACCCACCTTCGATCTCGAAGACCGGACGCAATCCCGACGTTGCCCTTCTGTCCTCATCCTGGCTCATCTGCAGACAGTCCCTTCATCTAGATGTCACTTGCGTCGAGCAGAAACAGACTCAGGTCGCGCCTGACGGTTTTGGTCGCGCTGTGTGGGTGGGAAGCTCGGACATACGGACGCAGCTGCGCTGACCCTTCCGTGAACTTAACTGAATTCAGGGTGCTGTTTAGGATCTACACTTCATCGCTAAGAGAAAGGGATGATCCCTTAGTGCAGTGTCCACATTGAGACTGACATATACGCTGTGTCGGGATAGAGCAACAGAGCTGAGGGGGGCGTAGCGGTGTGGAGTGGACGCTAAGCGGCCAGTTCACCGTGATAGTGCTGGTGTGTGTCGAGCTCACCAAACATTAAAAAGGAGGTAGCAAAAACACATACTGTGCGACGCGATTTGCACATGTCACACCAAATAGTCCTCGCCACTTGTGGTCTACAGAAAATATACGAGATGGCGAGCTTCATCTTTATGCATCCGAGAAAGGCAAGAAGTAAGATCTTATTTCCTAAACATATAGAGAGAGAGGTAGTGATTGGCAAACCCACGACCTAGGAGCAGGCACCCGGCCAAACAAAGAGCAGGTGACGGTCTCGACATATGGGAGACACTGAGGGAGGAGATAGAAAACCTACAGGGCATAGGGTGTTAGCTGAACTCACCGTTAATGCATAGGGTACCGTATGACATTCACCACCTAAGGAGTACGGATGGAGAGGTGCTCACATGCCACCTGAGGACCTACTCGGAAGCACCAGGTAGACCTGTATGAGCCTGGCCGGTCCCGAGAGACAAGACGCCAAAAGGGTAAGGTGGACTTGACGCCTCCCGGTAGATGCGTGTGAGTTGACCAAAAAGAGTCGGGAAGATACTCCAGCGGAAACAACTGTAAGAGCGATAGGATATAGCTGTGTAAAATACAAGGCGCACCCAAAGAAGGCGAAACGTGCCCCGGGATTGAACCAGTAAGTTGAAAAAAGGAATGTGTTTAAAGCTCGAGCACCAAATTAGCCTGTAAGCAGCTATGGAGATAGTTGAAAATGTGACAGAGAGTTAAAATGCTTATCATTTCTAATATTATGATGTTAACACTGACCTTTTATGTCATTACACCTGTTTATATGCAAAGTCATAGGGTATTATCTTAGATCTTAAGAGGATTTTCCAAATTAGGCCGTGATTGATTTTTTTTCGTCAAAAGTGAGTGGACGTAAAAATATCCATCGATGTTTGTGAAAAATACCAGTATTTTCTTTCTTAACTGTTAAAAATACACTTAAATCATTTTCATATGACTTTTTATCTTTTGAGATATACGTGCGTTCTTTTGCAAAATGGGACCCGCAGATTCCGCCATTTTAATGGCATTTTACGGAGTTGTGGGTCCCTTCTAGAAAATATGAGGCTAGTATGTAATAGTAATCTAAGCTTGGACCACGCGCAATTACTCAGAAGTGTCGAGTGCTGTTATACACCTTATTACGAGCAGGATGTCGCGCCAAAATCTGCCACCAATCGCTGACTAAAATTACATAGCAGCTGGACATTGCTGGTCAGCAAATCAGATTATGTGAGATAATATTCTTTCATATATATAGAGACTCTCAGTGCGATGAGACACAAGAGTGGCACGTAGTATGCACGTTGCACTGTTCTAGATGCCGTGAGTCATATAATGTGGTGAACGAACGATATATAGTGCATATATCGTACTGCCGCGGACGTAGGATGGCAAAAAACCTAGCAAACGTAGTAGACGTATGAGCTCGGTGTATAGACACTCGGACACCAATTGCTGCAGATAGACGAAAAAGTACATTGTAAGATACGTCAGACTATGTAGTGAGAGACGACAAAATCTAATCATTAAAAAAACTACTTTTGAATTATACCTGTACCAGAAGTGCAGAGCATGCGACGACTAAGTGAATGATAAAGTCAGATTCAATGAGCCATTAGTAATATCATAACTAGAAACGACGCATTACGTATACAGCAAGTCTTTAGTACAGATGTTACCAATTTGTTAGAAAACTACGCCCGTACTAAGGCATACTATTACAAGTTGAGTAATCTTGGTGTAGTAAAGCACACCTGACGAGAATGTGCAAATGAACAAAACAGCTGTAGTATCAGCAGATCATTTTAAGTAAAGGTTTCAAAAGCACAAATAGTAGAGTGTGCGTACGATATCATATGATGGGTGACACGCAATAGATTCACAAGGATACAAAAACTTTTATTACCCGAGGATGATATTATCAGTTTATTCGGAGAGTACCTCAACGCGCCCATTACGTAAACGCATAGAGTAAGGGCACGGGATACCTTGGGATTCCGGCATACATCAGTTTTATTAGTAGTATTCTGTAGTTATATTGTCATCATGACCTCGGCTTCTACCATTCACACTAAGAAGCGTAAAGGGAAGCGTTTTTACTCTGCTATTTCAACGCTTCTAATACGATTACTTTGCGTCCTAGCTTATAAATAAAAAGACATGCATGAATTGCTTATAGTTGTTCAATTGTTATCTTTTTTAGTTTTATATATACTTTAATGATATTGAGACATTTTTTAAACATTTCATTGTACGTGAATAAAAAAAAAAATTTTGTGCACAAATTTATGACACAGTCTGGAAAACTCATTAATATATACCAATCTTTAAACTATGAAGTGCATGGATCAGTTCGGACAGTGGTCTAGAGTCGTCCTGATTACCTCAGTCATATCTGGGCAAATTTGTGGACAGGGACAAAACTCCCAGAAGCATCTTTTGGCGCATTTACATCCTGTAAACAAATTATCTTGAAGAATAAGTGTTATTTGTTTCAATCTTTTTTTAATAATCAATAACACAGAATGAGTACTATCGAGTCACTTCAAAGAATGACAGGGAAATATTAAAGGGTTGGGTTAGGCAATTGTTTTTGGTCTAAACTGTAACGAAACGCCGGCGTATTTGAAAGATTTAGGAATTATTTCCCACTGTTTATTTCTAGTATTTGTTATTAGAATCTGTGACTTCTTTCTATTTAGTGTGTGAATTAATACCCTTTGTCGAACCCTGCTGAGATGCTGCGAGTTCAACTGTCTTAAAGTCTGAATAGCAGATTTTGTAATTTCTCCTACTGACAACACAACTTGTTACTAAAGTTGTTTGGACATGATTGGATTCGGACATTTATTTCTCTTTTTTTTGGTTATATTACATATATTATTGGTGCGTTGTTGATAATGAATGGTCGCATAGCACGTGTGTAAGTTGTTGCCCTAAATGATGGTATATGTAAAATTTAGTTAGATCGGTAAAGTTAACTACTGTAACCATGCGCAAGTGGCTACTTCCTCCACCCAGAATTTAATGGTGTAGCTATTAAAGAGAATGCAGAGAATAGGGTATTTACTAGTATAGATGACCAGCTTAAATAATGTGTAAAGGGAAAGGAAAGTTGGCTGTAATGAAGGTGCCATTCATAGTAGCCAAGCTATTAAGGAAAGAAAGTCCCAACTCACTTGGTCATAATAAAGTGATAAAGGTTAAGTATATAATCCATTCGTGTGATAGAATATGTAATGTGTCTCACGAGAGATAGTGGAGTAAACCAAGTGATATATCAGTCTTAAATTAGTATGGGTGGCAAACCGTACTTGGAATACAGATTACAAGGATAATTGATCTACCTGAACATTAACGTGGGGTCAATTTAACACCTGTGTGGAATTTGGCGACAGTGGTGGGATTATAGATAGGGCAGCGAAGGATTGTAATTTCGGTAACCCATGAGCTAGTGTGTAGGGATACGATGAGGGTATAAAAAGTTGCGTGGGAGGCGAGTCAACTCGCAATACTTTTTATAGGTTGTAATGTTTATCAGAAATTGTACTGGAAGCGAGGTCTCCCGTTTCCCTATCACCTATATTATCATTTTGCCATTAGGCGTGTAAGTTATTTAACAGTTCGTAGGGGCGGAGGTGTCTAAATCTCCCCTGCACGACATACTTATGAATGCCATCGGAATCATAGAATAGGGTCCACGTGGGTGATGTCTTAATACGAAGGGGCTGGAGATCAAAGTGACTCCTACCCTGCAATCTAGTGCATTCTCATAACTTCCATAGCCAGAGATGGGGCACCTCGCCTGTGGTAGACGCTCAGCGTAATATTCCGTAGGTTTTCTAGAGATAAAAGTATGTATCAATCCTTAGAGGCAAATTAAGCGCAGACTCTCCTTAATGTTTACAGGTTTAACCCTCGTAACAGTAGGCGTGATGTAATTCAACAAATGTAAAAATTCCCTTACCAGGGGAGGCTGGTGGTGCGGGGGTCTATCGGTTGGTAGATGTTGCATCAGGTAGTTAACTGGCTTTCACCAGAGGACGGGCGTCAGCGGCTGGGTGGGAGCCTATAATCGGCGGGGTCTGTCTCGCTGGTATTCATACGACGCAAAGGCTTTCGCTGTGGAGGGGTCAGAGAAGAAGAGTGTGAATGGGCGTTGGATTGTGTGGAGACCGGCAGAAATTTATCGGTTGTTTACGACAAAAACATTTATTCATGACTGTCTGTTTTCTGTTGGGTTTTGTCACCTGAATCCGAAGGTTCAATGAGCTATTCTGATGCGCCATTGTTTGTGCAGTCATGAGTCGTCTGTGGCCGTCCGTCGGTCGTAGTTCAAAAGTGGTGTCGCATGTACCGATTTACTGAGGATCATGTGCAGTGGGGCTGTGGTCCGAACTTGCACGTCGAGGGTGCTTCCGAGATTCTAACGTTTCACACATTAATTCTTCGGAGCTTCAAAATTCCGCTGATTCGACCGCAAACCGCTGGACTCAACTTATTAACTCAAAGGCAAACATGGTGACTTGATGCGAGGGAAAGGTAGGTCATGGGGCTAAGCAAGGCTAGGGTCCAATTTCACATAAGCACGTTATTCCGACAACTTTAATAAAGTCCAGGCCTGACTGAAATAACCAAGTTGGGCTAGATAGTGCGGCTTCAAGTGGTGTTCAATATATAAGAAAGTAGCCCAGCCCCCTTCAAAGGGAAAGTTAACCCGTTGCCCATAATCAAATTTCAGAAAATTAAGTGGGCTAAAGAAAAGTAGGGTGAGAATACCTTGGTAGGAGTAGCTGGTATTACTTTACATAATCTATGAGGCATATATGCGTCACACCATAAATCCACTTGGGTCCAGGGCGGTGAAAGTTCTTCCGAAAGAACCCATTACTGGTAGTATGGAGAAGCTTCACTGATATAGAGAGATGAAAGGTTTTGTTCCAAATCATTGACCCCGGGGGTATAGTCGGTTGGTATTAGTGTCAGAAGGCCATCTTAGACCCATTATGTGAATTAAAAGATATCAAGCTTAATTGAACAAGTCCCCTAAGGCTACTGAATAAATTTGATTAGTGAGGTATCTAAAGTTTTACATATGAATATAGTATAGGGACTGGGTAAAATCTCTTTAACGTACCCAAAAAATCTTCTATATCTCACAAGAATATTATCGTAGGAACACTATTGCGTGTCCGAAGAGGATAGAGCGTGGTAAGTTATACTTTACTTTAGTAATTATGGTAAAAGCCTATCGCTGTCTCTTGAGCTACTTTGGTTCAAGTGCGAAACTTTGGACATGTGTGTATAGTGGTTTCAAATCATGACTGCGCCCAACACGATCAGGAGATGGTTATGCCAGTGGAGTAATTATCCAGATATGACTCGGGCTTAATTGAGTCAGCAACTAATATTGATTAGTCAGACGTCAAATTTCAAATGATAGTGTGGCCACGGGCAACTAACTAGGCGGATCACAAGTTTAACATTGACATACTTAGAGTTACTATAGGGGGGAGGACAAATCTTTAAAAAATCCTTGTGTCTTCTCAAGAACCACTGGGCCATAAAAGCTGTGACAATTTCATATGACAATTCTTTTACTCGTTTAGTCTGATTGGAACTTTTATTAATGAATGTCTACACATTGGATGAGTGGATTCCTTTCAATTGACAAGTCCGTTTTTTACGCGGTTTACCAAAAGACTTTTTCGAGTGAGTCCTCTCCCTTGCCGACCTTGACGCTGGGAGGTATCTTCTGACCTACTATTTCGAAGAAACTTTAAAACTAAATGGTTCGCGCCATCATAACTTTTTGAGAATGCAGAGTATGAATAAGAATTCTATACATAAAATTTTTTACATACATGATCAGTGAATATTCCATTTATTGACATAAGAGCCCCTTTCGACCGATGGTATTAATGGGAATCGCGAGGGCACATCATATAAATCCCAAGTGGTTTCAACTCTCTCGCTAACCATTCTCCTAATGTGATGTATTGATCCAATGTCCTACTTCGGACCATGCCTTATTGGGGGCTCGGTGTCATGACGTATTTCTACGTGATCCGAAAGTATTACAAGAGGAGAATGTGGAAGAGGACCTGAAAAATCCGTGTGTCATTTATCTAATTAGTAAAGGCAATTGCTATTTCAAGAATAAATATAAGAGAAGTATACTGTCCGGTATTATGATATTCTCGTACAATATTCTATATATAGCCTATATGAGATAATATTCAAGTGTCGATAGCACTTATATGTACAATGGCTTTACATATAACCGAAAATGTAACAACCTCACCAACGAGGTTCACCTCCGCAGTTCATTTCCAAGGATAAGAATGGGCGGGTAATAAGGCGTCGGTTCAAGATTCCCAATTATGTGTTCGGGGCCACGCACGCCATTAAGAAAGAGAGAAATACAAAAATAAACTTTTATAAAGAACAAAAAGAGAGAAGGTAACGTGTTAGTGATTGGTAGTTTGATATATTAGAAAAGTACTATATCTCCCAAAGATTAGAGAAGAAAGAATCAATAGATCGAAATATTACCTCCTGACACATTGAAAGACAAATTTCATCTGATTTGAGTACCGTGTTACATTATCGGTACAGCGGGATGAAGTGGTATTGTAACGGCGAGTAGGTCTCTGCAGGGTGATTAGTCCTCGCGAGATGGTTGGGAACCCATGGCAACTACTTGTTGGGAATTGTCCTCCAATTTTTGAGGTGGTTCTGTCCCTCCCACCCCCTAGACCCGCAGAGCCACTTATGACAACACATGTACAAGCAATTAAGATGGTTTGTTAATCTATATTTGCATGGTTAGAGCACCCAATTGAGCTCGGAAAGAGCTATTTAGAGATGGTAGTGTCTTCTTAACGTGGTGTGTTTATGCTTAAATCACCGTAACGTTAGCCCCAACTTTGAGTTGGATATGCCATAAAGTGTCCCACATTTATTTTCCTGCTAACTGCAAAAACAGAAATATACAGTGCTACATGCATAAAGATTGGGGAGCCCCCCTCCCCGACACACTAGCCCCTCTCCCCCCCGCGGTTACGAATAAAAGGAAAGATGAAGTATACCGCCTCGTTAAAATCACCACTCATGAGGGCATGGGAGGAAAAGCCACTAACCTATTAAATGGATGCCCTGTGCTCGATTTTCTTACTAGACTAATACATGACACGACACCGCCTCCCTCGTAATCTCTGTTACTCATTATTTTGTTCTCAAATAAGATTTCCAAGCACAATTGAGCCTTTATGGCTTTGTGAAGAATATTAAACAAAACCACGCTTGCAGAATATTTATATTCTTTTCCGGTGATATAAACCCCTACAATCTACGCCCTCCGGTCCCGTCCCCAGTCAAGGACA
>CAJDSM010141836.1:0-10630 GCA_903981925.1 Ostrea lurida | reverse complement strand
CTGTTTCGTATGAATATAAAATTAAGTCTGCAAGACAAGTCAAAACTGATAAATTGAACACAAAGAGCACTGCCAGATAGAGATATGCGATAGCAACGTCCGCGCACACTGGGTTAGTAGATGCAATAAACACCGTGGGTATAAATTTGACAATGTTAGAAATGATTATGTCACAATGCTAGTCTATCTATGAAATAATACTTTCAGTTGAATTGAACATATTTCATTGTCAAGATGTTATAGACAAAAGGATTAAGCACAAGTTCTTAAAACTTAGAATGCCCTCTCCTACTTTCTGTTAGTATGCTGCATAATTCCTTTAGCTTTGATTGGCTATTGTTTATATCATCTATGATAGTTATATAATGATGATAATTGTTTGTAAAATATGTAAGAAAACAATAAAGTAAAATGTAAAGACATATACATTTGATGCAAATAGAACATTGAATATACACAAACGTTTCTGGTATACAAAATTTCAGTGTATTGCAAATTTAACAATTTCCATATGCACTCCTTTAAAATCCGCATCCGCCACATCGGATCAATGTCCTACATGCACTGATTGGTGTAAATGTTTTCGGTGGCGCTTTGAATGTGATCAGAAACGGCCTTAACCACCAGACTATATTCATCCTAGGGAAAAAATAGACAGTATGTGATTGCGTATTTTTGTATCATTTTAATTTGAAAATAATATTCGACGTGATCTCAAAGTCGACCTTTATATATGCAGAAATTGAAGAGGCAAACTAGTATTAGTGAACTATTATTGTAAGATTAGCACATATTTTTTTCAATATAAAGGATTTAACTAAACAGATTTGCACTAAATCCTGGTCTTTCTAATTTGCAATAATATAGAAGACTTACCAGATTTGCACAAAATTCTGGTCTTCTGATGTGAAGCTGTCGAACCGCTGTAAACACATCCACAGCGTCGTCCAGGGCGATCTGTTGAAGCACGTTATAGACAGCGCAGAAAACTCCGCACAGGAAAGCACCATCACTGGAGTAAAGAGTGACGATTTTAATAAAAACGAAATTCAGAAATCCTTTACAAAGGAAATCAAATGTCTGCATCACTATCTTTGGCAAATTTTAGCTTCTGGGTGGGGTGGAGGAATCTGGATATATTTTGAATTTACCTAGTAAATGTCACTCTAGCGATTCAGCTGTAGTGTTTATGGGATAATGTAATTTTCTAGATAGTGGGTACGTTGAATTGACAAATGTTTAGTAAAGCATATATACAAGAGGGCATTAAGTCATATTTCAAATCTTTCTAATCCCAATGATGTAATCTGAAAAGTGACTTTTTGTTTCATTTCATAAGACATTTTTTTTTTTTGCGAACAAGATGCATATTTTTACCCAGGGGAAGAGTAATTCGCAGTATACATATAACCATATGCTTTGACTTTGTATATCAATGATTATAGTTTTGACAGAATTTAGGAATGAAATATGGAGAATATTTGCTGTTTTATTCATGAGCTTGGTATCAGGTGATCTTAAATATATGAATATTCATTAACCATAACTACAAACAAATGTAAACGCTTACATTTAATGGCAATTTATTTTGTGAAAATAAAAGAATATTTTATTTTGACAACAGGCACATATACATATTTACAGACCACTGTTTTCATGATGCTGCATCCAGTTTTCCAGATACATATTTTCTGAAATCATATAATTATTTTTAGATACCACTCATTAAGGCCTCCTGACGCCAGTACAAGTATTAAGGATGAAGCAAGCATACAACTTTTATTTATAAAATGACTACATGAGCATGCCTGCATTTCTAAATTCTTAATTTTCCCCGTTGAAGTCACAATGACAAAACGCTACAGATGTCAAAAACAGTTATTTTGATTTCAAAATGATATTTTTTGAAAAATAATTCAATAAAGTTTTTCCACAGATTCCGAAAAACCACCCTTCTCAATATTCGGTTTCCAATGCTGACGTTGGTTATCCTTCATTCATATCCGTTTCTTTTCGAGGTGAAAGAATGCATTTTGTGTGATTTTCATAGCAGAGGATGCTTATATTCCATGGCACCTGATCCTACCTTCGCTTTTGTCGGAGGTCCGTGTTGCCCTACACTCGATTTTGTATGTGTTGTTTGGATTATTATTACGTTTAATACATTGTTACTTCGCCATTTTATATATTATTGAAATGGTTATAATGGATTAAATGGGTAATAACATTATTCACAGTTCCTTGTTTTGAAGAGCTTAAAAAGGGAACTTCGAATATTGTACCAGTTGCGTTGAAAGTTGTTATATGTAAAAACACGAGAATGGGAAATGAGATGCGATGCTAGAAACGTTTGTTTATGCAAAGGTCATTTTACAATTGTAATTTTACTTATCTCTCACAGCGATTTTCTTTACGTTATGACGATAAATTGGCAGTCAAAACAACGCCAAAGGGTACACAAAACCCATGTGAACGTTTTCGAGACGATCACTGTTCTACGAAGGTCCCCGCTACTTTTTAGAAAGCTAAACGTTGTAATTTCCAAGTTATCTCCTTTTGATAGAGAAAAATGCTTTACTGAATCAAAACATAATCCCCTTTCTTAAAGAAATGTTTGGTAAGATCAATATCGATGAATATAATTTCACGATGACCACGGCCAGTGGAAAACTCATTTGAATTTTCAACTAAGGCATCTAACAGTAAATGACAGACGCGAAAAGAAAGAATCAGATTGAGGGGTGACATATAGCTATATGTTAATCGATTATCAAAATAGCAGATACAATTTGAACGCATAGCAAATTAGATATGAACGATTATGATAGATACCTGCTGACAATCGTGATAGGATTCTCTGTCATTCACATTGACGAGCATGGGACAGTCATAAGACTCCTGATTGGGAGGTATCTAGGAGTAGAGCCGTATTGTTTTGATACCTGTCCTGGGCTTGCAAAAATGTAACTGATAATCTCTATCTCTGGAGAGAGATTTAAGATTCATTACTTACTTCATTCAGTAGAGAACAATATTTTACTGGAAGGAGAGAACAATGTCTACTGGAAGAGAGAACAATGTCTTACTGAGAACAAATGGTCTTACTGATGAGAGAACAATTTGTCTTACTGAGAAGAGACAAGAAATCGTCCTTAACTGAGAGAGAGAACTAATGTCTTACATGAGGGAAGGAATGTCTTATGAGGGAGAACAATGTCCTTAACTGAGAGAGAACAATGTCTTAACTAGAGAGAGAAATCAATGTCTTTAACTAGAGAGAGAACAATGATCTTACTGAGGGAGAAAGAATGTCTTTACGAGAGAGAGGATGTCCTTACTGAGAGAGAACAATGTTTACTTGAGAGAGCAACATAATGTACGTTTACTGAAGGATGAACAATATGTCTTTACTGAAGAGAGAAACAATATCTTTACTGGGGCAGACAACTGTCCCTACTGGAGGGAGAACAATGTTCTTACTGAGGGAGAACAACCTGTCTTACCTGAGGGACGAACAAATGTTAGCTGAGAGAGAACAATTGTCTTTAACTGAGAGAGAACATGGTCTTAACTTGCAGAGAGAAAATGTCTCACTGAGGGAGGACACAATGTTCTTACGAGGGACGAGAACTGTCTCTGCAGGAGAACAATGTCTTACTGAGAGAGAACAATAGTCTTAAGCCTGAGAGGAACAATGTCTTAACTGAGGGAGAACAATCGTCTTACTGAGGGAGAACAATGTCTTACTTGACGAGAGAACAATGTCTTTATACTTGAGTGAGACGGAATGTCTTACTGACGAGAGAACAATTGTCTTATGAGAGAGAACAATGTCTTACTGCGACGTGGAGAAACAATATCTTAACTATGAGAGAGAATACAATAATCTTTACTGAGTAGGTATGAGGAATGTCTTTCACATAGAGAGTAACAATGTCTTACCTGGCTTGCAGGGAGAGGATATGTCTTATGAGAGACGAGACAGATGCCTCTTACTGAGAGAGAACGAAAATGTCTTACTGCGAGGGATGAAACTAATGTCTTACTGAGGGAGAACATATGTCTTACTGAGAGAAGAACAATGTCTTAAATACTGAGAGGAGTAACGAATGTCTACTGAAGAGAGAACAGATGTTTTAACTGAGAGAGAACAATGTCCTTACTGAGGGAGAACAATGTTTACTGAGAGACGAACAATATCGTTACTGAGAGAGAATACAATGTCTTACTGGAGAGGGAGAATCAATGTCCTTAGCTGATTGAGAGAGAGAGATGTCTTAGCTGAGGGAGGAAAATGTCTTACTTGAGAGAAGAACAATTGTACCTTAACTGAGGGAAGAACAATGTCTTACTGAGCGGAGATCAATGTCTTTACTTGAGGGCGCATAACAATGTTCTTACTGCAGAGACTGACACACTGTCATTACCTGAGGGAGAACAAAATGTCTTACTGAGGGAAGAACAATGTTCTTTAAATGAGGGAGAAGCAATGTCCTACTAAGAGAGGGGATGAACTAATGTCTACTAACGTGAGAGTAGCAACAAATGTCTTACTGGTTAGGGAAGAAATCATTGCTCTTACTGAGAGAGAACAAATGTCTTACTGAGTGGAGAAACAATGTCTTACCTTGAGTAGAGAACAATTGTCTTACTGGGGGTGAGGAATGTCTTACTAGGATGAAACAATGTCTTACTTGAGAGAGAACGAAATGTTTAACTGACGTTAGAAGACACAACTGTCTTACTGAGGAGAGGAATTCTTACTGAGGGAGAACAAATGTCTTACTGAGAGAAGAAACAATGATCTTACTGAGAGAGGAACACATGTCTTACTGAGAAGAGAACAAATGTCTTACTGAGGGAGCAAGATGCTCTTAATCTGAGAGAAGAGGAATGTACTTACTTGTGGAAGAAGAAAAGGGGAAAAACCAAATGGGGGGGGTTTTTTCCAAATACTAGAGGGAGAGATGTCTTACTGGAGGAAATCAATGTTCTTACTGAGAGAGAACAATGTCTCATTACTGAAGAAGAGAACATGTCACATACTGGAAGAGAGAACAATGTCTTACTGAGGAGAAAAATGTTCTTAACTGAGAGAGAATCAATGTCTACTGAGAGAGAACAATGTCTTACTGAGAAGAGAACAATGTCTTTTACTGAGAGAGAACAAAATGTGAGAAGAGAACAATATCTTACTGAGGGATGAACAAGTGTCAGACTGCGGGAGCAGGAATGCTCTTAACTGAGTTGGAGAGAGAAGTCTTACTGAGAAGAGAAGGAGCTGTCTTACTGAGAGAGAACAATATCCCTCCCCCTCCCTTTTACTGAGAGAGAACAATGTCTTACTGAGAGGCGAGAACAACAAGTATACTGAGAAGGACGAGGAATGTCTTACGAGAGAGAACAATGTCTACTGAGAGAGAACAATGTTCTTAACTGAGAGAGACAATGTCTTACTGAGGGAGAGGAATGTCTTACTGAGGGAAGAACAATGTTCTTACTGAGAGCAGAACAATGTCTTACTGAGAATGTAGACATG
Organism: Ostrea lurida; assembly: GCA_903981925.1. Taxonomy (NCBI): domain Eukaryota; kingdom Metazoa; phylum Mollusca; class Bivalvia; order Ostreida; family Ostreidae; genus Ostrea; species Ostrea lurida. The sequence goes on along the minus strand of CAJDSM010141836.1, from coordinate 5,091 downwards.
TCTTACTGATGAGAGAACAATGTCTTACTGAGAGAGAACAATGTCTTAATGAGGGAATGAGGAATGTCTTACTGCAGAGAGAACAATGTCTTACTGAGAGAGACGAACAATGTCCCTTTAACTAAAGAGAGAACAATATCTTACTGAGAGAGAAACAATGTCCTTACTGAGGGATAGAGAATGTCTTACGAGAGAGGAGTGATATGTCTTACTGCACAGAGAGGGAATGTCTTATCTGAGAGAGAACAATGTCTTACCTGTATGAGAGAAGCATGTTTACTTTAACTGAGAGTAGAACAATGGTCTTACTGAGCGAGAACCAACTATTCCTTTACTGAGAGAGAACAATGTCCTTAACTGAGGGAGAAAAACTGTCGTCTAACTGAGGGAGAACAATGTCTTACTGAAGTGTATGAGGAATGTCTTAACTCTTAAGAGAGACAAATATCTTAATATAACTCAGAGAAGAACAATGTGCTTCTTACTGAAGCAGAACAAATTGCTGACCTTACTAGGGAGAGAGAATCAATGTCTTAACTGAGAATGGAAGAGTGAATGTCTTACTTGCTTTGATGAGACAGAAAAATGTCTTAACTGAGAGAGAATCAATGTCTTACTGAGGAGAGGATTGGTCTGTTAACTGAGGAAGAGGAATGTCTTAACTGAAGGTAAAACAATTCTTTACTGAGAGTAGGAACAATATCTTACTTGAGAGAGGAACAATGTTCTGTTTACGGAGAGAGACAATGTCTTTACTGAGGGAAGAACAATGTCTTACTTAGAGACGAGAAACAATGTCTACTGAGGGAGAGGAAATGTCTTTATCTGAGAGAGAAGCGGATGTCCTTACTGAGAGAGAACATGTCTTTGCTGATGAGAAACAATGTCTTGCTGATGAGAGTAGACGAGATGTCTTCACTGCGAGAGAGAACAATCGTCTTACTGAGGGAGAACAATGTCTTTATACTCCGAGGGAGAAAGAAGAATGTCTTACTGAAGGATATACAATGTCTTACTGAGAGAGAGACAATGTCTGTAAGCACTCTGAGAAGAACAAATGGTCTTCACTAAGGAGATGAGAACAATGTTTCGTTACTTGAGAGAGAATACAAAATGTCTTTTGAACTGAGTCGAGAAACAATGTTCTTAACTCCGAAACGAGAACAATCTCTTACTGAGAGAGAACAAATGTCTTACTGAGAGTAGAACAAATGTTAGTAACTGAGACGAGACAATATGAGTCACTTAACTGAGGGACGAGGAATGTTCTTGACTGAAGAAAGGAACGATGTGTTCTTTACATGAGATGAGAACAAGTGTCCCTCTTACTGAGAGAGTAAGAAGTTGTAGTTATCTCATGAAAGAGAGACGAACATTTGTTCCTTACTAGATAGAAGAGAGATACAAATGTTCTTCACTGAAGGAGATGAATCAATGTCTTTACTGCGACGAAGAGCAACCGTAACTGATCCTTATCTTGTAGATGAGAAAAATGTCTTAATAGAGAGAAAACAATTACTCTGAGAGAGAAACAATGTCTTACTGTAGGGAGAACAGCACATGTCTTTAACTGCAGAGAGATGAAAGACAATGTTCTTTCAATCTGAGGAAGAGTACAATTTGTCTGAGCTCTACGAAGATGAGACACAATGTTCTTACTTGCGATGGGAGAACAATGTCTTACTGTGAGAGAAAACCAGTAACAAAATGTCCTCTACATAGGTAGATGAGAACAATATCTTAATCTCGAGAAGAAGAACAACATGATCGTTAATACTGACGAGAGTAACAATGTCTTACACTGGAAGGAGAACAATGTCTTAACTAGAAGAGAGAACAATGTCTTAGCTTGAGGAGAGAACAATTGTCTTAACTTGGACGAGACAGAGAGAACTCGTCCTTACTGATGTAGAGACAATATGTGTTTTGGAAGAGAATCAATGTCTTTACTGCAGGGAGAACAATTGTCCTTATCTTGAGGAGAGAACAATGTCTTACTGAGAGGAACATATTGTTTACTGATAGAAGAACAATGTCTTATCTGAGAGAGCAAAATATCTTACTGGAAGAAACAATGTCTTACTGAGAAAGATAACCAATGATTTACTTTAGGGAGAACTATGTCTTACTGAAAGGGACGAGGACAATGTCTTAACTGTAGAGAGAACTAATGACTCCTTACTTGACGGGAGAAGGAATATGTCTTATGAAGAGAACCAACTGTCTTTACTGGAAGAGGATGAACAATGTCTTTACTGAGTGGAAGAGGGAATGTCATTTACTGCCAAGAGAGAACAACATGTCTTATGCTGACGAGACGGAAACAATGTCTAGTTACTAGGAGAAGAGAGAACAATGTCCTATACGGAGTAGAGTAACAATGCTCTTTACTGAGGGATGGCAAAATGTCTTACTGAAGAGAGAACAATGTCTTACTAGAGAGAGAACACATGTCTTAACTAGCAGGGAGTAACAATGTCTTACTAGAGAAGAGAACAATGTCTTACTTGGAGAGAGAAGGAATGTCTTTATGAGCAGAGAAAACAATGTCTTTACTTTGAAGAGACTAATTGTCTTACTGAGAGACCGAACAATGTCTTACTGTAGAGAGACATACTCTTACTGAGAGCAACACACCTGTCTACTGAGAGAGAACAATGTCTTCACTCGGAGGCCGGAGAACATATCTTACTGAGAGAAGAACACGATGTTCCTTCTGGAGAGAGAACAATTCTATATCTTGGGGATGATGGAATGTTCTTACTGAGAGAGAACAATGTTCCTTATCTGAGAGAGAACAATGTCTCACCATCTGAGGGAGGAGGGCAATTGATCTTACTGAGTAGGAAAGAACAATGCCTCTTACATGAGTAGAGAGAAAATGTCTTTACTGAGGGAGAGGAATTCTTTCACTATGAGTAGAGAACAATGTCTTAACTGAGAGAGACAATGTCTTTACTGAGGGAGAACAACTGTCTTACTGAGAGAGAACAATGTCTTACTAGAGAGAACAATGTCTTACGAGAGAAACTGTTTACTGAGAGAGAACATGTCTTACGAGAGTAGAACAATGTCTTACTGAGAGAGGAAAATGTCTTTACTTGATAGTGGAGACAACTGTCTTATTTGGTACATTGCTCTTTGACCATTACCACAAGGTTTAGACCATAAGTTTCAGTTTGTTTCGACATCGATTCATATTTTACTTGAGTTACGAGCCTCTTGGGGTAGAAAATTTCATAGATTATCAGTTTCCCGCTTTCCGCACTTTCTTAATTCACTGCTTGCAGATATTCTTTTTGTTTTTTGGTATAAATTTGCGTGCCATACCAAAGTTACGGATCAAGTTTAAGTTTGGGTTTTTGATCGACCTATTTTTACTGAGTTTATGGTCTTGGAGTTGAAAATTTCTATATTACAGTTTCCGTCCGCCCGCCTTTTTTTAATCACTTGCGTTGCAGATATTCCATTATGATTTTGGTATGTGCATATTGCTTTTGCCATACAGTTAAGATCAAGTTCAGTTTGGTTTTTGATTCACCCATATTTTAACTTGATTATGTGGCCCTTGGAGTTTAGAAAATTCATAAATTATCAGTTCCGCACTTTTTTCTCACTGTTGCAGTATCATTTATTTTTGGTACAAATTGCTTTGCTTACCAATTACAGATCAAGTTCAAGTTGTGGTTGATCGATCATTTTTACAAACGTGAGTTATGGGCCCTTGGTTAGAAAATGTTCAATAAATATCTAGTTTCCCCGCACTTTTTTTAATACTCGTGCTTGCAGATATTCAATTCATTTGATTTGGTACATTGCTTTGCATACCAAGTTTACAGATCAAGTTTGAGTTTGGTTTGATCGATTCCATATTTTACTGAGTTAATGGCCCTTGGAGTTAGAAAATTTCATAAATTTGATCAGTTTCCGCATTTTTGTTTCTCACTGTTGCAGATATCTTTGATTTTTGGTAAATGGGCTTCTTGCCATACCAAGTTGACCATCAAGTTTGAGTTTGGTTTTGATCGACCAGTATTTTTACTGAGTTATGGCCTGGAGTTAGAAAATTTCATAAATATCAGTTTCCGCATTTTTTCACTGCTTGCAGCTATTATTGATTTTTTGGTACATTGCTTTTTTCCATACAAGTTAACAGATCAGTTTGAGTTGGGTTTGATCGATCCATATTTTTTACTGAGTTATGCCTTGGAGTTTAGAAAATTTCATATTAGTTCAGTTTCCGCCCCTGCCTTTTTTCTGCACTGCTTGCAGAATATTATTGATTTGGTATATAATTTGCTTTGGCATACAGTTACAGATCAAGTTCAAAGTTGGTTTTGATCGATCATATTTTAACTGAGTTATGCCTTGGAGTTAAGAAAATTTCATAAATTGGATCATTTCCATTCCAGCACTTTTTTTCTCACTACTTGCAGATATTCATGTTGGATTTTTGGTACATTCTTTGCCTTACCAATTACAGATCAGTTCAAAGTTTGTTTGATCGATCCATATTTTATCTGAGCTTATGGGCCCTTGGAGATAGAATTTCTAAATTATCAGTTCCACATTTTTTTTTCTTTTTTCTTCACTGCTTTGCAGATATTCATTTGATTTTTTTGTTACATTTGCTTTGGCCATACCAAGCTTACAGATAAAGTTCAAGTTTGGTTCGATCGATCCATCATTTTTACTTGAGTTTATGGCCCCTGGAGGTAGAAATTTCATATATTATCAGTTCCCGCAATTTTTTGTCTCACTGCTTTGCAGATTTCCTTGATTTTGGTACATTGTTTAGGCCATCCAAGCGTACAGATCAGTTCAAGTTTGGTTGTTTGATTGATCATCATTTTTAATGATTAACCGGCCCTTGAGGTAGAAAATTTCCATAAATTTCATTCCCGCACTTTTTTATCACTGCTTGCAGATATTTCATTGATTTTTGGTATATGCTTGTGCAATACCAAGTTACAGTCAGTTTAGTGTTGGATTTTTGATTACCAATATTTTACTGAGTTATGGCCTTGGATTTAGAAATGATTCATAAGATTATCAGTTCCGCACTTTTTTTTCTTCTCACTACTTGCAGAT
>CAJDSM010141816.1:0-11344 GCA_903981925.1 Ostrea lurida | reverse complement strand
CACAGTGATCCAAGCGAGCTTATCTGCGGAGAGAGATTTACATTGTATAATTTGTTCTATAAAAGGCTGTATTTTGCTTTTGACTAATAACAAACTACTCGTATTTTCTGCCTCGTGGCATGAGGTCCATTCAAGTCGTAGGTATATCACAAGTAAGACCAGCGTGTTCGAACCGGATTGATTGTTGGTTGATAACAAACCGTTCGAACCGGTTGATGCTTGTCGATAACAAGCGTGTTTCGAACCGGTTGATTGCTGGTCGATAACCAACGCGTTCGCCGGTTGATTGCTGTCGATAACAAGCGTGTTCGAACCGGTTGATTTGCTGGTCGAATTACAACCAAGCGTGTTTCGAACCGGTTGTTGCTTTGGTCGATAACAACGCGTTCGAACCTGTTTGATTGCTTGTCGATATAACAAGCGTGTTCGAAATCGGTTGATGCTTGTCGATAACAAGTGTTCGAACCAGGTTGGATTGCTGTCGATAACAAGCGAGCTCGAACGCGTTGATTGCCAGCTGTCCGATATTCACTATACCTAGAACAACCTTTACTAACACGTATAGTCCGTGACTAACAATTCTACAACACGTTACTCACCTCGTGTAAAATTAGTTCAATATGTTTATTGGCCACTTATAGAAAAATTGACGTAATACAAAAATCGCTAGACTTGTCAGCATTGATTATGCTTTGATCTTTGTTCAGAATTAATACTCATCACATGACCAGTTTTCGCTCGTTATTTTAAAAGGCGTGTTATAAAACACGCCGACTGACATTCTTGCTGTCATTCATAATATCTTGCAAGTGGACATAATTTTTCCGACAAGTGACATAATTTGGACATAGATTTCCTACAAATCGTCATAATATCCTGACAAGTTCTTATAATTATTTTGACAAGTCGACATTGATTATTTGACAAGTAAAAAAATATTTTTTACCAGTTCGCAGGTGGCTCAGTTTGGTAGAGCTCTCGCCTCGTTATACAGGCAGAGGGTCTGTCGCGTTCGAGCCATGCCTGTGCTGCGGCACAACGGCCAACCGGAGGGGTTCAAACCTAAGGACGTGAAAATAACCGAGGGTAAGTGATTGCTTCCTTCGCCAAGAGCTCGGCAATCTAGGCAATAAATAAATCATATCTTGTCCCAGGGTACCAAATTTTAAGTTGTGATAGAGAATCACGGGTCTTCGGATTATAACCCTTAAAAACGGACGGGCAGGCTCCCGTGTTCCGCCAGGCAGGTTCATAACCATCATCACATACATTTTATCATTCCATAAGAATCTATCTTATCTCCACTTAAAGCCAAAATTATTATTACGATTCATACAATTAATCTCAGCTGTCTTGGAACTATAACTAACTACTAGTCGCAGACAATAGTTTTCTGTATCTCTCGTTTGGCCTGGGCACGCTATAAGAACCCTTCACTAGCTAAAAAAGCATGAGTGCTAAGCCATAGCTAAATTTGGCAAGCCCTTCACCCGGCAATGTTGGGTGACGTCTCAAAATTGAGTGAAAAAATTTTCTCAACGGCGAACGAAAAACAACAATAATCAATCAATCAATCAAAAATAATTTTTACGGTTTTCGAACTTATCAGATAGTTTATGTCGACTGTCAAATGTTTATTGTCAAACTTGCCAGATATTTTATAATGCTATGGTCAGATCCTTTATGTTCGACCCTTTTCAGAAAATATGTTATCAACCTGATGGCATAAACTGGGCGCGGCATATTTTTCATGTTTGAAATTTTATACACATAAACAAAGTACACAAGTCAACGAAAAGACTTAGACAAGTCGATTTAGAATGATCTAACAGTGGGGGCACAGAATATATGCCACCATAGAAAGTGATAACTCTCACACCGCACTATGCATGTTCATATTGGAAATGTTTTTTGTAAGAGTTATCGCTCTTTTCCAAATGGTGGCGAAAAAATAGCTGCTGACAAGAGATATATATCGCTTTGCAAAACAGTGGATGACAGGAATACGGGTAATAAAAAAAAACATTTGGAATGACTGAATGACGGTTGTAATAAAAAACAGTGGCGGTGACAGAATGACGGTGTAATAAAAACAGTGGATGACAGAAATGGCGTTTTGTGTAATAAAAATACTGGGTGACAGAATGACGGCTTTGTATAAAAAACAGTGGATGACAGAATGGCGGTTATGCTGTAATAAAAAAACTGGGTGACAGAATGACGGTGAATAAAACAACCAGTGGTGACAGAATGACGGTGTAATAAAACACAAGGTGGATGAAGAATGACGGTGTAATAAAAAAACAGGTGGGTGACAGAATGACAGTGGAATAATAATCATTGGGTTTGATAGAAATGACTGGTTTTGTTTTTTTGTAATAAAAAAAACAGTGACGGTGACAGAATGACGGTGTTTGTAATAAAAAACAGTGGTTGACAGGAATGATGCTGTAATAAAAAACAGTGGAGGGTGGACAGAGATGGGGACGGTTCTGTAAATAAAAAACGTGGGATGACAGAACGACGGCGTTAATAAAAAATATTGGGGTTGACAGAATTGATTGGTGTAATAAAAACAGTGGTGACGAGAAATGACGGTTGTTAATAAAAAACAAGTGGGTGGACGAATGATGCTGTATAAAAAACAGTGGTTGACAGAATGACGGTGTTTAATAAAAAACAGTGGTAGTGACAAGAAATAACGTTGGAATAAAAAACAGTGGATGGACAGAATACAGTGTAATAACGAAAACAGGGAGTGACAGCTATGACAGTTGTATATAAAAAAACAGTGCGTTGATAGAATATGACGGTGTAATAAAAAACACGTGCGTAACAGAATGACGGTGTATAAAAAAAGTGAGTGGACAAGAATGATCGGCTGTAATAAACAACATGTGGGTTTGACAGAATGACGGTGTCTTAATAAAAAGACAGTGGTTGACAGAATGACGGTTTTGTAATAAAACACAGTGGGTGACAGAAATGACGGTGTAAAGAAAACAGTGGGTTTGACAGAATGACGGTGGAATAAAAACACAGTGGTGACAGAGATGACGTGATGTAATAACAACAGTGAGGTGACAGTAGACGGTGTAATAAAAACACAACTGCGGTGACAGAATGACGCTGTTTTTGTATAAAAAAAAAAAAAACAAGGGTGGGGTTGACGAATGACGGTCTTTGTAATAAAAACAGTGAGGTGACAGAATTGACGGTTGTAATTAAAAAACAGTGGGTTGACAGAATTGACGGTTTTGGTAATAAAAACAGTGGTGACAGAATGGACGGTGTATAAAAAAACAGTGGGTGACAGAAAATGGACGGGTTGTAATTAAAAAACAGCTAGCGGTGACAGAATGACGTGTAATAAACAACAGTGCAAGGTGACAGGAATGGACGTTGTAATAAAACGCAGTTGGTTGACAGCGAATCACGGCTGTAATAAAAAACAGTGCGGTGACAAATGACGTGTTTTTTGTTAATAAAAAAACAGTGGGTGACAGATATGACGGTGGAATAAAAACAGTGGGGTGACAGAATGACGGTGTAATAAAAAACAGTGGGTGACAGACAATGATGGTGTAATAAACAACAGCTGGGTGACAGTAATACGGCTGTAAAAAAAACAGTGGGGGGTGACAGAAATGGACGGTACTCTTGTAATAAAACACAGTGGGTGACAGAAATGACGGTTGTGTAATAAAAAAACAGTGATGGTGACAGAATGACGAGGTGGTAATTAAAAAAAACAGTTGGTTGAACAGAATGACGGTTTTTAATAAAAAACGAGTGGGTGACAGAAGACGGTGTAATAAAAAACAGTAGGTGACAGAATGACGGTTTGTAATAAAAAAACAGGGGTGACCAGAATGACGGTTGTGTAATAAAAAACAGTGAGGTGGACAGTAATTGGTACGTATTGTAATAAAAAACTGGGTGGACAGAATGACGGGTGGAATAAAAAACAGTGCGGTGACAGAATGACGGTGGAATAAAAAAACAGTGGGTGACAGTAATGACGGTTTAATAAAAAACAGTGGGTGACAGAATGACGGTGTAATAAAAAAACAGTGTGTGGGTGACAAATGACGTGTTTAATAAAAAACAGGTGGGTGACAGAATGACGGTGTAATTAAAAAACTGGTTGACAGAAATGCGGCGGAATAAAAAACAGTGCGGGCTGACAGAATGACGGTGGAATAAAAAAAACAGTGGGTACAGAATGACGGTGTAATAAAAAACAGTGGGGTGACAGAATGACGGTGTTAATTAAAAAACAGTGTGGTGACAGTAATGACGTGTAATAAAAAAAAACAGTGGGTGACCAGAATTGACGTTTTTATGTAATAAAAAAACAGTGGGTTCGACAGTAATGACGGTGTAAATAAAAAAACAGGGTGCATAATGAGCGTTGTAATATAAAATCATATACGGTACCAATTTTTATGCACCAGATGCCGATTCGACAATTATGTCTCTTCAGTGATGCTCAAACCGAAATGTTGGAAATCGAAACATGAAAGTCAAACTTGATAAAAGTGATCAATGTAGTGCCAAAAGATTGGGGCCAAATACTTCGAAGGATCAGAGCTTGCCTGAGGGAGATAATCCTTAATTTGATATGAATTTCTAATTTTACCACTGCAATTAAATACATATCCGTATTTCAAGCTAGTAACTTAGTAATATTTCAGTTAATTAACTTCCAGCAAACAGTGGGTGACAGAATAACGGTGGAATATTTCAGTTTACTAACTTCCAGCAAACTTCTTGATATCCCGTGGTTCACAGATTTCGATCTCTAACAATTTGTCAAGACTTCATCAATTTGTTTCATTGTCTAGTGAATGTCTAGTACCAGTTCTTGGTTAGTCCATGATCACTTTGTCGCACAAAAACATACCTTATATATCCAGGGCTGTCAAGTCTCCTATATTTTCCCATTTTTCAGGGAGTTCTTTTATTTTCCTATATTTAAGCAAATCCTCCTATATTTCTATATTTTGGCAATTAAAGCTGTTGTTTTCAGTTCTTTAATTTGATTGTTCATAAACAATAATGCAAAAAGAAAGAAGATCAAATCAGAGTTAACCATGACATACGTACAACATTTAGTAAGTTTTTAACACCATTTTAGACCACCTTCTATATTTTATACATTATGAACAACCAATATTGGTATCAATGAACTTACAGCATGCAGCAATATTAAAACATGCGTGAAAAATGCTTTTTTGCCCTTTTGATATGGTTTCCCAATATCAGGTAAAAAAACTTACCTTGTTTTGTTAAAACACTTACAATAGTTTATTGTCAATGAAAATTCTATATTGATATTGAAATAAATTATTAAACAATGGAGAGCGATGTGGTTGGCTGTAGGGGGAGGTGGAGGCCAATGTTTGTTTAAAAAGTATGATTTATCGTTCATTTACATATAAAATTGCGAAGTAACAAAGTATCAAACGTAATCATTCTAGTCAAAAAACACATACAAAATCGAGTGTAGGGCAACACGGACCTTCGACGAAAAGCGAAGGTAGGATCAGGTGCCATGGAGGAGTAAGCATCCTCTGCTGACCGGTCACACCCCCCGTGAGCCTGTAGTCGAAACAAAGTAAACGGGGTTACCCGTTCGTCAAATCTAGTATGAAAATGACAGTCTAACAAAGGGTATGAAACAATCAGTCAACATATGATTTAGTGATAATTTGTAATCGCAAACAAGGCATTATAGCGACCGTAGAATTTGCGAAATGATGACTTTAAACGAGATTTGTTATAACCCTGCAACATCAACTTTTTGGTTAGTAGTTGGCCTCGCTTTAAAAAATCATCATACGCATGGCATGCCCTTGCGTATCGAATCAACTTGAGAGACATACACACCATAAGCAGTGTGATAGTGGTAACATTACTACACAAAAAAGGAAAGTTGACAATTGCAAGTCAAGTCATCACGTTTATCATATAATGTACATTTTTTTAAGTGTATTTGATCAATACTAATGTTTATAATACTCTTGCACTGTTATATATGGTTCCTGGTTTTTTTCCCCATATTTCAAACATTAATTCCTTTTTTTTTTCTTCAAATTTTCCTATATTTTTTTTGCCCAAAAGTACTTGACAGCCTGTATATCATTAATACTAATGTTGTTCTCCCCCATTTCAGTATCTGTCAACAAATGAACATATGTGCTGGTGTTATTTATTTATTTGATGCGAAAATGACCGTCCTGTATTTTCAAACCTAAATTGATAATCTAAATCAGTATACCAATCCTAAATATTTTGTGATTTGATGACGAATTACTGACGATATAAAATGCAACTCATGAAATGATTAATTTTAATCAGCTACGGACCGATCCAAAACCCACTTAAAGCATGATGCCAGACTCGTTTCATTTTGATTGCCTAAAAGCCTATCCCCATAACCCCACATGTACATAGAAACGTATGATTTAAAAGCATACAAACATTGTATACATGTATCAATTTCAATAGCAAAAACTATCCCAATTTGTAATCGCATACACTCATCAATGGGGGGTAAGTAACGTGATGTCTCGCAACAAGGTCATTATAGCGACCGTAGTATTTGCGAAATGATGACTTTAAAGTAGCATAATCTGTATCTTTACGAAAAATTAAATTTTCGGATTTTTTTTCTACGTATACATCTAATAAAGTTTTATGCTTCTGTACGTAATTACAACATTGAAAGCAAAAAGATACAAAAGAACAAAGCACTTGTTTCTAATTATTTATGATATTACCAACCTATGAAAAACAACAAAGTCGCCTGAGATTGTAGACATGCGCAGCACTGTAATATTGTTTTGCGATGTATACACCTGTCCTTTTTCTCTTTGTGAACAATAGTATACGTATTTAACAACATATCATAAGTATGCATGTGGTATTTAATCAAATATTTTTGCATTTTACAGTTAGAAATACGCTCGAATATAGGCTGTTTACTACAAACATTTCAAGCGTGATTTGAAATCTACTTCCATAAAGGAGATCGCGTGACAATATGACGTATATCTCTTTCCATTTATAGAATTATTCACGTTTGTAGACACAATGTCTTTTCTCGCTTGTTGTTTACATTTTGATCGACAGATTTCGGGTCGCATTTTTTACAGTTTATATATTTGATTTCCATAAAGAAATCAGTGTAAAAAATTTAAAAGATACATATTATGCTACTTTAAAGGAGACTTGTAAAGATATTGAGGAGAAAAATGCAAACAAAATTTCAATCCTATTTAAGGAGAGAGATTAGAAGTGGATGGAACCAAATTTCATAGCATACCTATATATCTTTCTTTCACCGTCGTGTGGTGTCATCATGTGACTGATAGGAAGTAGTGATTCGTGTTATAAATGTTCAACATTGGTGTACTCTTCACTAAAGAAAGAAAGACCTACAGGAACTCCATCTAAGAAACGAATTCCTTTGAACGAGAAAAATGACAATGCAAGCATACCTAATAGGAGTATAAATGTGAGGAAAAGAGTGACATGTATACTGTCAGTGGGGAAAATGGAAATCTAGGATGACTTGATGCCAAAAGGTGTGTCAGAGTGCCTACCAATTATTATTCAGCCCCAAATACAAAACTGTGATACAACATCGGATATTCACCAGTGACGATGGCATCCTATAATAATCAGTATTATTGTCGGTCTCCAAGTGCTAATCAGGACTTGCAGACTTCTACCATCGAAGTACAAAGAGTCCAGGAATACAAAAAGATAATTTAGTGTGGATGCTGCAAGAAGCACAGAGAAGAAACCTAAATGATTTTGGTCAAAAGGGTAGATTTATCTTAGATGAAATAACAATAAAAAAGCATCTGCCAAATTAACAGCGGAAGGATGTAAAGGCAAAGATAACGAACAGTGATCAATTCGTAAGTCCTAAATAGAATACAAAACAAGAGTGGGCAATCACGGACCCCTGGACACACACAGAGGTGGATCAGGTGCCTAGGAGGAGTAAGCACCCCTGTCGACCGGTCACACCCGCCCGTGAGCCTGTAGTCTTGATCAGGTAAACGGAACAGCCCGTAGTCAAATCTGTGTAAAAACGGCTTAACAATGGCTATGAAACACATCAGACAGCATTTGATTGAATGATAGGTCATATTGGTAAACTAAATTGTTATAATGACCATAGAATTTACGAAATGCTGCCTTTAAAGGGGCATGGACACGTTTTGAACTAAAAATGTTCAAATTTTAGATTGCCTATTTTGATGTTTGAAATGCTTAATCAAGTTATTTCTAGTGGTCTGCAAAAATTTGAAAGTCAGTTCTTGAGTTATAAGTAGATACAGCGGTCACAAATATTTGCAATGTAAACAAGGCTCGAGTCTTGTTATTGCTACAAAAAGATTGCTTCGTAGAAAATATGTTTAAAACAATATGAGATGTGAGAAACACTAGACACTGTTTAATTGTGTTTAGAATGAACTTCTAATTGAAAAAATCTGCTTTAAAATGGAATGTTTAGTAGCATATTCAAAACATGTAAGCAAAACCTTGTTTACATAACAAAGAATTGTAAGTGCTGTATTTCACTTGGAAGTCAACAGATGACGTTAAAATTTTTCCTGACCATTAGAAATGCCTTAGTAAAGCATTGTAAACATTAAAATTGGCAATCTAAAATTTGAACATTTTTAGTTCAAAACGTGTCCATGCTCCCTTAAACGTGACTGTTGAAACCCCTGCAACAACAACTTGTCTGTAAGTAGCTTGCCTCGATTCAAAAACTGATCATACGCAGAACAAGCTCTTGCGTATCGAATAAGTTGAGAGACATACACACCATATGCAGGTGATGATGGAATATTGCTACATAAATATGGGAAGTTGACGATGGAGAAGCTGAAATCGTCCCGTTTGTCATAAAGTTGAGTAGTTAGTTTGCCGTTAATGTCAATGTTCAATAAAATATCCAAGTACGAAGCAGACAAGGAAGACTCTGTGGTGTCCTTTATTTCTAGTTCGTTGGGATATATTGAATCGACATATGAATGGAAATCCTTGTTATTGATAGATAAAACATCGTCAATATATCGAAATGTTGAATTAAAGGCCACCGCTAGAGATGTCTACTTTTCATGTAGAAGCTTTTGAATGAATTCTGCCTCATAAGAATATAAAAATAGGTCAGCTAATAGAGGAGCACAATTAGTGCCCATTGGATTTCCAACAGACTGTTGGAAGACCTGATTGCCAAAAACTACAAAGATAATATAAATCCTCCCATGCTTAAGGCAAATTACAGTGGAAAAACTAAATTAGTTTCTAAAATGTAAAAGCACCTTCCTGATAATATGCAAATATAATTATTAGATTTCGAATGTCAAAAAAATTGTAGAAATCAAGTACACGCATCAGTGTTGTGGTTAATGTAAGCAGAGTAAATGGCATACCCCGGAGCTGTCGCATGATGATGGCGATATCATATGCTGGACAGGCTATACTGACTGTAAATCTGATTTGCAGGTAGAGATGCTTTAATCAAAATATACATAAATTAAACTATTTAAAGCTGCAGCATATTCAAACCAAAATAATTTGTTTTTATGTATTCATTTATCGAATTACTATCTGGAAACTAGATAAGAACGATGTCTATTTGTTCATTCTTTATTATGAAGAACAATGACCACGGTTATCTGAAAATGTAAAGAACAAATGAATAAAGTGAATCCTACACATGCTAAACTAAATGCATGTAACTACAATAAGTTCTAATAATCCTCTAGAAACCCCATAAAAATTGCTTCTATATTTCACAGACTGCCATTTGGTGAGCACTTGTAAACTCGTGAATTCATGATATTCGTTGAATAGTGAAATTTATACAACTATACACATTATTATTAACGAATCACTTTATCGCAAAAATAAAAAAAAGACTTCCCCTTTCCCCATGCACACTTTTTAACACAACCACAAACGGTCGTTCTTACACAATATATTTTACGAATGAGTTGTATCTCGTTCTATTCTAATTTCTCGCATAATTGGTAAATATTCTGGGTATATCCAAAATATGCTGATCTGTTTACTGTCTCTGCGCATGCGTGTGAAGACCAAACGGCGGATACTCAATGTTTTTTGCATGGGCCGTCAAAAAGTATTAATTTTTGCATTAAAACGAGAATTTTCAACTTTATAAATGTGTTGTTTTTGCAACGTTCATACATTCAACTACGGAACAAAAATAAAAAAAAAAAAGCTGTGGTAGAATTGTCATTAAATGATTTTTGCGCATAATGAGCTGTTGTATTTTTTTTTAAATAATTCAGGAAATATATATTTTTTAAATAATTCAGGAAATATTGAATATGTCATTTTTTTTTAAAATCCAAAGTAGGTCCAACTTCCATGTCAATTTCTCGGATATAAATTGCTAATCTGCCTGTCAGCCATACCTACACACGCTGTAGAGTAGATTGAACATATTTTATTGTCAAGATCTTACAGACAAAAGGGTTGGAACGCCTTTTCCTCTTAAAACTTGGAACGCCCTCTCCTTTTTATTTATACAACTATACACATTAATGATAAAGAATCACTTTATCGCAACACTAAAACAAGATATAAAGACCCTTGCATGATGGAGCGGTCCTTCGGGTGAGACCGGATACAGGTGTGGCACGATAAAGATCCCTCCCTGCTCCAAGGCCCTGAGTGTCGAGCATAGGTCTACATTTGCAGCCCTTCACCGGTAGTGGTGACGTCTCCATATGAGTGAAATATTCTCGAGTGGGATCCATCAGATCAATATACCTACATACGGTTTAGACTAGAGATTGATTGATTATTTATTGTTTTACGTCCCACCAAGAATATTTCACTCATATGGAGACGTCACCACTACCGGTGAAGGGCTGCAAATGTAGACCTATGCTCGACACTCAGGGCCTTGGAGCAGGGAGGGATCTTTATCGTGCCACACTTACTGTTACACGGGGCCTCGGTTTTCCCGGTCTCATCCGAATGACCGCCCCATTCAGTCGCCTCTTACGACACGCAAGGGGATGCTGGGGACCTATTCTAACCCGGATCCTCACGGGTCCATACGGCTATATACGTTGTAGAACAGGTAAGAAATACAAATCTATCTATATTTTCAACAAAAATGTCATCGAGGTAGAATTTTCTCGCATTTTCTTTCAATTAACAAAAATGACTTTTTAATCTGTCTGATTTCAGAAGTCGAGTTGCATGCAGCAGTCATGATCAAATTAAGAAGCGTGATTCACAATGTTGCGAATACATGGAAAAAGTTTTAATCAACGCATGT
>CAJDSM010141778.1:0-11010 GCA_903981925.1 Ostrea lurida | reverse complement strand
TTGTAACAAAAGCTGTAAATTCGCTTTATTACTTGCCGCGTTCTGTCAATTGTGACGTCATGCTGTCAGTAAGTTAGATTTTGAAGACGTAGCACTTAGGTTGTGATGTCATAGCTAGTAAACACAGTGTAATGGATGTACAAAGGTATACAACTATTCAGACTAGAGTTCGACTGTAGGATTTACGTGAAAGATGATCGGTAGCTTTGATAAAGTCAGAAAAGCAGCGCGTGCGGATTCACGAATTATGCCAACCACGTGAAAACTATTTTATCCATAGATTTACAAAATATCAACATATAGCGTTTTCAATATTCGTAAATATTTTTTTCACTAAAAAATCATAACTTCTATCTGGGTCTTTTATGCATGTTTTATTAGATATTCATATAATGCACCAAATCACAGCGAAATTTGGATACTAGAACCTCTTTTAAAATTGCAAAGAAAACAACTTTTTCATTGTTACGGGAAAAATCACAAAAAATCATATAAAATAATTTAGAACTTGTATTACTTTTTCGAAGGTCAAACCATGTTTCTTGAAGGGTCTGTAAATTAATGATGAAATAAAATCATGGTGGAATGAGCCTCCTTAAGGCCCGGACAGACGGACTGACAGACAGAAGGGCAACGCTATACTGTAATAAGTCCTGACTTTGACGGGCTTTAAAAACAGCAACAGGATGACGTAATGATAAATTATCGATATTGCATGTAGCTGAGGGTAACATTGAACATTTTCACCCCGAAAAAAAAAACCCACTGTCAGGCGAGTTACTTGAGGGTTGAAAATTTTCAATGTGACCCTCAACTACATGCAGTACATGTATTTGTTTTGTTATACTGAATGTTTTGAAAACAAAAAACCGTTTAGTCGTAATCGTCTGTTGATATTGATCACTGTCATGCGATGTTTTGTACAATGTATATCAATGCAGGTAACTGCGTTTATTANTCATGCGATGTTTTGTATATCAATGCAGGTAACTGCGTTTATTATAAACGCTCAAACCACGTCGTCTTACAATCTACAGCGATTGACGTACGCGCATACATTTTACGCATGTAATAATTTTTCATAATATCACCTTTGCCTAGTAATGTTTCCCGTTGCTATATACTGTGGAATCATTATTGTTCGTGGGGAACCTATGCCACCTTACCCACGAATTTACGTTCCCACGAACATATTTTATTTTCCTTTTAATCTTTATATTACATGCCGTTCGGATTATTTATCAATTACCCACGCGAGGTTACGTCCCTACGAACCAGCAAAATGTTGATTATTCACGAACATTGGCCCCCATGAATTCAAATGATTTCACAGTATTATCACCCTGGAGAGCGTGTTTAGTAAACTTTTCCTTAACCAATCAGACTTGAGAGTTTTGAAAGAAAGTAAAACGACATACCAAGTCGTAATAACGAGATACTAAGTTGTAATAATGAGATGATATTTCGTAAATACGACATATAAAGGNACATACCAAGTCGTAATAACGAGATACTAAGATGATATTTCGTAAATACGACATATAAAGTTGATAATAAGTCGTACGAACGGCATACTACACGTTGAGAAACTGTTGTATATAACAAAACAGTACACGATAGTCTATCAAATACAGGAATACAATAGTACAATTACCACGTACCTGAGAATGAAATAAGAAATAATATCCACGTCAACATCCTGCTCCTGGTTTTAGGTTTTCTAAATTTTAAATGGATTCTGTAATACTATCTTCAAACACGCCAACTGACATCCTGGTAGAGCAGTAAAACGAAAGCAAAATCAGGGATTTCCAATGTAGGTAATGATACATGATCTAAAATGGTATTTTATCGACGTGCCGAGGTAAATATACCCATCGATCAGTGCCGTATTTAACAAGGTTGAGGACTTACGTCGATAAATTAGATTTAGTCCTTATAAAATCAGGAATCAACTTGTTAAAACAATAGTTTGAGATTACGTAAATGAACTGATTTACCAAAAACCTAGAGAAATAAAACGATTTATGAAGTACAAAAAAATTTCTTTGATTTTTGCAATTAAAATCGCAATAATAATACTGCACAATAATATCAAGAAAGACGAGCTAATTCTAATTGAGAAAATAAATCATATGAATACAACAGTTTATCGTAATTAGATGTTCGAGGTTGATGAAAGTTATTACGAGGACACTTCCGATGAAGAATCTGACGGCGAGGAAATGGAGGACTAATTCATCCACACTGAGACAGACAGACAGGAAGACGGACGGACAGACAGACTAAAAACTATATGTTCCCGAATAAAAAAATTCAAGGGCATACATATGGGAGTTTCCGGGGGCTTCAAGCCTAGGACTTAAACCTTCAGTAACTTGGGTCCGGCCTATAATTGACCCTATATTCTATATGCCCTACCAAACTGAAATCCCGGATCCACTCATTTATAAGCTGACGAATACAAGCGGCGTTTCTACATACATAATTTAAAAAAAAAAAAACAAACAAACTTGGGTGGGATGGAAGGTTAGCGCTTGATCCGCCTTTGCTACATGTACATGTATGTACAGCTTATAAATGTAACAGTTGAAATTGCATGAATGTACCNAAAAAAAAAAAAACAAACAAACTTGGGTGGGATGGAAGGTTAGCGCTTGATCCGCCTTTGCTACATGTACATGTATNCCCGGATCCACTCATTTATAAGCTGACGAATTCTTACAATTAAACAAGCGGCGTTTTTTTTTTTAAATTCGGTGATATTAAGTTCTACATACATAATTTAAAAAAAAAAAAAACAAACAAACTTGGGTGGGATGGAAGGTTAGCGCTTGATCCGCCTTTGCTACATGTACATGTATGTACAGCTTATAAATGTAACAGTTGAAATTGTGGCGCTTTCTTAAAAGCTATAAACGATGATTTTTATACGCAGATAACAGGGGTTTAACTTGAAAGATTATTAGACGGGCTTACCTGTACCTCAAGACAGTTTATCAAAGAACAAACTGACAGTTCAAACTAAACATTCAAAAGATTACGTAAGACCAAATACAACAGAGGATTGACAATTACACTGCTATAACAAATGCAGCAATACTATCAAGATTTATAATGTCTACATCTACCGTAAATATTTCTACTTTACATTGAACGAAAGGAACTCTGTGTGATTCAAAAATATATACATGTACAGGGCTACAATATTAATTGCGTTGATTTTCCTGGTTGACGTGGTGTGTTCCCGTTAGGCACACATTGGAAAATGAAGTACAGTATGTAAATATTGGCAAGACAAGTAAGGTGTTGCACAGAAACAGGTATCTGTAGTTTACTGTATATAATAATCATATTAGTAAATATACATATAGAAGTATATATTGGGTGTGAAATGTGTAACCCCCCGGGGTAGGTACATATTGTACATGCATATATTCATTATTGGATAAGTAATATGTTACCACGTCAGATTTATAGGTATATATTGGATGAGTAATGTGTCTCTATTGAGCATTATCTTTACTCGTATTAACAGTGGAATTTCTAAACACCTGTGCATCGTAGATTAAATGCCTAATCTGCTCAGATTAATTTTTTTTCGTATAAGTCCGTGTGCACAAATTATGTAAAATAATTTGTATGTCGACAATAGCGTTCAGGACCCCGCATAGGGTAGGATAATATTTATTCTAAGTCGGTATGCACCTGCAACAATCAATACAATGCATTTAGCCGACATCCGACCAATCTAAAAAAAACAAACAAAAAACTTCAAGTACTCCGATTTTTTTTTCATGGATTCGAGCTCAGGATCTATTACCGGTATTTTACGGAAATCTTATTATCGGTAATACATGTAATCTATCGAGAAGCAAGTGGCATTAAACCTTCAAACGTTTACAGACAGATGGACAACGGTGATTAGGATAGCCCACTTGAGTTTTGGAGAGTTAAAAACTGGCAAGTCTCTATCTGTAACTCCATTACTAGTATATATACTGACACACTTAGTCCTGCCAATCAGTCGGTCTGTGTGTCAGAGAAACTCTTACATTCCAATCTGCCATACAGACCAAGTCATGTTCCGTGACGTAAACACGACCAGACCTTTGCTTTAGCCAATCAGATTTGAGCTTACCATTATGCACACCAAAAAAGTTTTATGATGTAATCCAATGGAAACACGTTTGCATCCTAAAACTTTGACACTATTAAAAGGTAAATGTTATACTTATTGATACTACAATGGCAGAGTCACTTGTACATTGCTGTGTTTAATGCATGTACTTTCGTTTTCAAATGCAGCTCCAAAGTAACAATTGTTGTGATTCAGATTGGCTGTTATTATAAACTTTTATGCAAATTCTTGAGGTAGTCACGTGTTTACGTCACAACACATGGCCCCCTATTGGTCGTTGTCCAATCTTATGAGAGATCTGTATTTTAATCAGACTGGCTTACATTAATTCATACATATTTGGTAGAAATATTAAGATTTCAAGAATTTTTCTGAGAGGCCTTTTATTCTTGAACAACAATTAATTGAAGATTTCAACGAGAAAAAAGAGCATATGAAAAATGCATCTCCTCAAGTCTTCCACATAAAACTTTCACATTGAAATTAGACATAACCACAGTTCACATCCTTCTGAATATCCTTCGGACTTTGTAACGAATCATTACGATGGCCAGGACAGGATGTTAGGAAATGCTAATTTTCCTTTTTAATTGCCCTTTTCCCAAACCGGCGATATTTGCACAAAATGCTTTTATGACAGTCTTCACCAGATATCAAATTGATATTACAAATATAACTGGGGGTAATGTTCCAGTAACTTCCCAGCTTTTTCTTTACATGACAATGAAAGTTTGACTTCTCCACCTTATAATCATCTCCAATATTTTTGGATGTGAAAATTGTAAAGTTCAAAAACATCCAGATTTTAATGACTGAATCGATACAGAAATATCCCGTGTCCCATAATGGAAGTTCGGAGTCACATTGAAGCAACACATCATGTTTAGGGTCGTAGAGATAAACAGTAATGTCCTCTCCAGAACACGCGAATGTAGGGATTAACCATCCCGACAATTCACTGTTAGTATTCTGACGAACAAACGCATTGGTTATGGTCTCTGCTAACAATCGGTCGGGAATGTTCGTATCCGTTGTGTCAACTTCGGAAGCCTGATTACGGTTACATGCACGTTTGGAAGCTGGAGGACCCTCTCCATAATCAGATTCCATGATTTGTGTTTCTTCACCATCACATGCTTGAGGGTGTGAAAGAACAGATACTGCTATGTTCTCATTCAGAATAAGATCTGCATATCCATGCCAAATTGTAGGGGAACCTAGAAAAGACAAATTGTATGGAACATGTAAAAGACAAATTGTATGAAAATCTGTAAAAGACAAATTGTACGAGAACTAGTAAAAGACAAATTGTACGAGAACCAGTAAAAGACAAATTGTACAACAATCTGTAAAAGACGAATCAATCTGTAAAAGACGTATTGATATTATATCACAACTAAAGGGAACATACTTCCGTGTAAATGACCTTGAATTTTAAATTTTTGTAAACCTCAAGGTGAACAAGAGGCCCATGGGCCACATCGCTCACCTGAGCACTGCTTCACTAAGAAGAGCAGTAGTAGCAACTTTAATCCCCTATTGTGGCCCCACCCAACCCTCAGAGGGGGGATGGCATTATTTAACTCTTTTCCCATTAATGTCACCTTTTGACGCACTGGCCAATTCCTTAAGGCCTTTCTATGCTTTCCCCTTATTAGAGGGTTTTTGATATGAAAAAAAATCATAATGTATGGTATTGAATAGTATTTTACATTGTAGAATCAAACATTACCTTACAAACTATATAATCAAGAGATTTTGTGATAAATAAAGATTCTATATACCTTGCCAAAAATAACAATATCAAGGTAATTAAGAACTGCAGCGTGCAAAAACAAGGTATGAAAAAAGATATTGTTTTAACATTCAAAATCACAATTAAATGAAAATACAAGTAAGTAAAACAATATTTCGAATATAAGGTAAACTTATAAGATATCACTCGAATTATATTTTAATCATTCAAGATAGTTTAAATGCACATGTAAACGTGATTGTAATCCTCACCGCATGCAATTCAGTCCAAAAACATTGTAAAACACCACATTCCAGAGACAGAAAATGCAATAACTCAATTTGTACATATTTGTCCTTTATCCACTTGGGATGGTGATATTAGATACACAATCCCAACTTTTGGCACAGTCTATGATAAGGCTCTTTTGCTATGAAGTGCCGTCAAAAGGTGCATTAAATATAGGAGGGCGTCAAACCACGTCGCATTAGGAAATGGATAAAAAAGTCTTAAGGGGAAAAGTTAAACAATTCCCGAATTTATATTATGATGCTCTCTGTTATGCTTACTCCCTACGTATAATCACTATTCCACCATTTTCGCATGTTCTATGAATATGTATCGACTGTCTGCACTATGCCAAATAGTACTATAGCACTATGTCCGACAATAGAAGAGAATAAATGTAGTTAACGCCGACCGGGAGTCAATGCGAATTGGCAGTCGGCTGGTACCAAACTGAGCTTACGCAGGGCCCATGTGCATGAGACGTGTATTTTTATTATAAGATTAACATGCCTCCAGTTCTTAAAACCCGGATTTTTAAGAATCTAAAATCAACTCTTATTTGTAATGTGGTCAAATTGTACAGCATTTCATAGATGATACTCGAAGAGATAATGGCCATACCGTAAAAATTCTCAAAATAGTTGTAATTAAGCAACCAACGTCATTGAACGACGTTTGTGACGAGCAACATTTGATTCATTCGTTTGCTGAATCAGAAAAAAAATGAATCGTGACCTAATCTTCTCACTGACGAACCATCTTATTACGGTGAACAACATCTACAGCCAAGAGAAACTAAACATTCATGTATTTCAAATCAGTAATAAATCGACTTGTCATGGAATTTTAAATGACCAAGACAGATGCAAGCCTGTCGATGTTTAACTATATATCAAAAATGTTCAGATCTTCCCGCACTCACAAGTGGTGTGCGATTTTCTAATCACACTTATGATAGCCATACATAATAATATAAATATTAACATTTGCTGTATACTATGCCAAAACATAGTCAGGTTTGACGCATATCCACTCTAGCTCATCGCTCGTGGTCCGCTGACCGCTATTCAAATTTAACCACTGACTATCTATGCGATTGAGCTATTATTAGTACACACCAAAATAGTAACTATTATTTAATTAATGTAGAAGTCTTTATCGTTTATAATTATCCACTTATCTGGTCAACTGAAAAGAATTTTGAAAAGATAAATTCCCAATATCATTGGGCATGTTAAAATATCATTCCTGATTTGTGCGCCCCACTAATCCCTGGTAAGTGATTATTGTAACAACTTGAATCTCTACACGTATATCAGGCTTGTTAGCCGGTCCCATGTTCTTGCAGAAGATTTGTAAAATTCATTATACAAGTATAACATAATGTTACAACTTGTATCCCCTATATGAGGCCCATTCAAACCCCTGGGTCATGACTTATGGTAATAACCTGAAATCCCACATATATCAGGAACTATATATAAATTCAGCATTCTGCCAATCGTTTGAAAAGCATTATAAAAATTTGCATCCATATATAATCATAGTAAAACTTCCCTATTGGGCCTTATGTACCCCGGGGTCATGATCTTGAACAAATTGAATCAACCACTAAATCAGGAAGTTCCATATGAATTTCATCTTTCATGCCCATTCATTGAGAAGATTTTAAATACACTCACCCTATCTTGCATTTCGTGATTATTCCCTTTATGGCCTGGTCTCCATTTGAACAAACTTTGAGATACCCCTTCCACCAAATGCATTAGTTCTTTAAACCAAGTTTGAGTTGAATTTTGTCTAGTGTTCTACGAGAAGCAAGTCGATAAATGTAAAAAGCTTATGGAGATCGACAGACAGACGTACGGACGATTACGGGATCAGAATTAGCTCACTGAACTCTGTTCAGTACGCTAAAAATAGATAAATAAAACAGTTAAAATGTAGTGTTAAATTCCGATGTGCATTTCATTGCAAATGATCGGTAAAATTGTTAAAGTAAATTTATTCTAAAAGTAGCGCAATGAAGTTGTCAAATTAAAAAGAAATTTGTTGGCCCGATTCTATCTTAATTCGATTCTATTACATCACACAGAGAATGACCATTAGGTTTATCAGGGAAAACAAAATTAAGCAGAGTTACTAAACTGTTTGGAAATAGAGAACCTCCAAAGCCTTAACTGTCACCTGAAGCATACCAAAGATGTCTTATGTATTGCATTTCAGCCCTGAACACTAACCATTCTTTAATGATCAAAAATATTGAATTTTAGAGTGGAAACTATATGCCTATTTTTAAGTCAAGCGTGGCTTGACCATGACTTTAATCAGATATGGAATTCACCCAATGGTAGTCAGATGATGATGCGTGACTTAGTGAAATGAAGAATATGCTCTAAACTCTGAAAAATATTTCGTAACTCTGAGCCAGTTACACTTGACATTTGCAGCTTAAATTCAATTAGAAAGAACTGGAGTAAAACGCCCTAAAGGATAAATTGCATCATATCTTTTACCCAATTGAGCAACTGAAGCTTGAACAAGGCGGATAATGACACCGGACACAAAAAATCCATGTAAACTAACTTGTCGGTCTGCAAAACGAACCCCCACGATAATCTATAATGAAGGAAATCGTAGGGTGAAATTTATTTTTTCAAATGCACATAAACTGTGGTTACCATATATCATTTGAGTTGAATTGCAACCATGCAGATTAAGGAACGTGAATGAAAAATTCTATTTTTTATTCTAATTCTAGAGGGTAATTTGTCATAAATCACGACCATGACCACCACTTCGGCATCATTCCTGAGAGCGATCATATCCCAATATTTGAGTGAAATGCGTCTGGAGACGTACAGAATATGTACACGGAACCATATATGTGATGAATGACAAACAGTGTACATATATCCCCGCATTTTTTTATTGCGGGCATAAAAACCAAAAGTTTACTTGAGATCAGGTCCACGTTCTACGAGTCAGGAATACTAACTGAACACATCCTTCATACGGTTATACACTCACACTTGCAAATATAATTATCCATTTAGAAATTATATACTTGATTTGAGGTCAAATTCAAAGTCATATGTCTAAAGGTCATATACAAGTCATGAATTATTTCAAACTGCTTCGTTCATATTGTTCACCCATTAGTATGCTTATACACAAGAAACAAAGCTAATGCCTAGACACGATCCAACACATCAGACAGACCAAACAACAAAGTACATAATCACTGTCTGATGATCATGCATGTCAAATCAGGATGCCTATGGCAAAGAACAAAGATTATTACAGCCCGACATGAATTCATTTAAATGAAAAAAAAGTAGCAGACGTCACATACCCCATGCTCCCACATTGCTTGAAATTAGTTGGCAATCAAGAAAATCTAATTGAATATCTTATAAATGGATATCACATAATTGCTTAACTTATTGAATAGACTAATTTCTTAAATAAAAAAATCATTCATAACACAATAATTTATCCTTCTATCTCTCAGGTTTATCTCGTCTGAAATCATAAGTGCATAATATCCCCCAAAAAAATGAAATCAGATTCCATGATTTATATCATCTCAACACAGTAGTCTTCTCATAACTAAAGATATTACGATCAATCTTACGCGGCTTCAGATTACTACAAACTGTCATGTATTTTTAATATGTGGCCAATTCTAAAGTTCAAAAGGGCATAAATTCCCCGAAAATGCAAATGAAAATCGACAATACCGTGTGATCCCCACTACACAGTTAGTTCTTCATCACTACAAGTTTCACCATAATCGATGGCGTTTTCAGGAAAGTTGACAAACGCTCAATTATATATTTAAATGTGCCAAATCAAGTCAAAAGGGCATAATCCCGAAAACAAAAATGAATCGATTTCCCGATAAGCACATCATACATGGTAAATTTAAGTTCAAAAGGGCAGATCCCAAAAAAAATTGATCGAAATTCCTGTGCGTATTGCGCATCACCAGTATGTTCTGCCATCATACAAAGTTCACGATAATCTAGATGGACTTCGAGATGTCGCCCGCTGACAACGTTTCATAGCTATATTCAAAGGGCCAAATTTATGTCAAAGGGCATAATTCCCGAGATAAAAAAAATTAGGATCAGAATCTTTTATGCGCTCATACTAACACAGTATTTCTCATCACTACAAAGTTTCACTATAATCGTCACGGAGTTCCAGATGAGTTCCTTGACATACTGTTTCAATGTATTAAATGTGGCAAATTATCAACATTCAAAAGTGGCAATCCTAAAAAAAAGGAATCATTATCCATCATATCCATCTATCATGGTATTCTTCATAATCTACAAAGTTTCAACGAAATTCTGTTAACGGATTCAGGGTCCGGAAAAAAAAAAACAGGGACTGACTGATAAGACGGTCAAAATCATTAAACCCTCCACAACTCTTCGGGATATAAAGCACCATGGCCACATCGCTCACCTGAATCATTCCAGCTAAGAAGAGCGAGAGTTGCAACTAACCCAATTGGTGGCCCCACCAATCCTCAGAGGTGTGGATGCTTTACTAAAAATCAACTTATGTCATACTCCATATCGAGTAGGCTTCAGTAACAGATCATCTCTTTTTGGTATTCAATCGATAGAAGATTTAAAAGATATTGTCTCCTATATTATTTGCATGTATATATATTGTATCCTTTATTTCCACATGCCACTGGTCATGATTTTAGAGAAACTTGCTGCCATCGTATAAATCAGACAGTTTTCTGACCCAGTGGTCTAAGAATTTTTGAAGATTTTCCATATAACTCAATTTTGAACTTCGATCGATTGTGTACCTCGTTGTACCC
>CAJDSM010141702.1:0-12602 GCA_903981925.1 Ostrea lurida | reverse complement strand
GATATAGTGGCAAATACTTGCATGAACATGCACGAAGTATGCAAGAAAAGTTTCTTTTTCTGCATTTTCATCTACATTATCTAAATTTTCACTAATATTCTATTGATATACAATAAGTATATTGTGATTTTGCGCAATGCAAACGTGATTTTATTTGTTTCTCGTTCTCTATACATTACTATCGGAGATGTGCACCGGTCGAGTCCAACTAGAAAATCACTCAGGTGTGACAATCACTCTTGGGGTATATACAGGTGAAGAGAAATAGGCTATCTGAAAGAAATATGGCGGATAAGATGAAAAAGTGTAGGTATTTAAGAATTCTAGGTATTTAAGAATTCATATCAGCTTTAATTTATCGCCGACCACACTATGCTCTCGTCACGACCATACCACGATTACATTACGACTACGATCATAACACGATGCTGCGATATTACCAGGCCCAGTCACACCTAATCCGAGATTCCTCCGACTCTAACCCCCGCTTTTATATTGTGACATGTGCGGGGTGACATGTCACAATATAAAAGCGGGGGTTAGAGTCAGAGGAATCTCGGATTAAGTCACACCGAGCTTACGACCGTTTTGTTTTTCATTTGGAATCGTGGACAAATTGTAGAATGAGCGCACGACTGTTCAACAAAGCCGTGAATTGTCACAAGAGCAAAATCAGTCGCAGCATGGCCGAAGTTTATGTTCAAACCTTCGATTCATAGCAGACATATCTTGTATGATAGTATGACAAGTCGCGAATGTACGTACCACCAATCGTACTCATACGATCATCTACCACTTATCGTACAATGATCTTTCACCAAATCGCAGTACGTGATTGCAGATGGGGATCGTAGCAAACATTGCCGACTGATCGTAATTCAGCAAATTTGCCACTATTCACACGATTCAGAAAACATGCGATCCATGTGGCTGAGGCTTCAGCCTTTCAAATTACCTTTGTTCAGAAGGACGTCGGATAATTGTTGAGATTAGTAGACAAACAATTTATAGACCATCGTCACAGACATCTACACATTTAATGAGAAAACATGTTGCGCACCTCAAGAAAAAGTGGTAGTGTACAAGTATTATCCACAGGTGCCTGGATTCAGAACCCTCCCCCGCATAGCCTAAAACATTTTTTGAAATTATTTTGTTGTTGAAAATATCTCTAAAACATGTCAACAGTGGCTTGCATACCTGAAAAGTCCAAAATAAGCCCTTTTTAAAAAATACCCTCTCTCGACATTATAATACAGGCTGGGGGGATGCACCCTCAGTATCCCTTGCTTGTCATAAGAGGCGACTAAATATTTATGGGGCGTTCCTTCGGAACCTAGCCCCCGTGACACAATAAATATCCCTCTCTGCTCAAAGGCTGTAAGAGCCGAGCACAAGTCTAAATTTTACAGCCCTTCATTGGTAATAGTGACGTTTCCATATGAGTGAAATATTCTCTGGGGGGGGGGGGTACGTTAAACAACATCCAATCAATCAATCAACCATGTTAATTTGGCAAACTGTGTAGGCATTAATTGGTTTAAAAAGATATTTCCTTACGTAAAATTTTGGTCCCATCCTAACCCATTGGGCCACCATTTGAACAAACTTGAATCTACACTATAAATGTATGTAGATGATTTCCATGTTAATTTTACAAATTGTACACTGACTTGTTGTTCTTGAGAAGATTTTTAAAAGATAATTTCCCTATATAATTTTGGTCCCCTATTGTGGCCCCATTCTGATCCCGGGGTATATGATGATGCTTCCACGTTTATTTGCCAAATTCTACACTTGCAGTTCTTGAGCAAAGGAGAGACATGTATTTATCCAATATAAACCATATCAAACTTGGCTCCCTATTGTGCGTCATCCTGGCCCCGGGGACCACCATTGGAATAACCTCCACTCTTATGCTTCCATATCAATTTGACATTCTGTACATTTACAGTTCTCGAGAAGATTTTTAAACGTATAATTAAGGGGGATCTCTACATCGTCATAATGACTTACTTCCTTTCGAATTATGGATGAAAATATCACTATCAGGGTTATATATCAATTCATTTCAAAATTAAATGCCTAGCCGACTAGCTCAGTAAGTTAGGACGCTGCCTTCTGAACTGCAGATCGAGGGTTCAATTCCAGCAGGGGTTTTAATTTTTTTCCCCAATTGCTTTCTACTAAAACTGCATTTTCTGACGAAATTGAGTGAATTTGAAACTTTTTCTTTTCAAAATATTGCTTAACATATCCTCTATTTTTCATCCACATCAAAGAACTAGGTACAGTTTCTATAGTGCACTGGCACAAAATGTTGATGATTTCCCTTGGATCTCAAACCCTTGCCAGTCAAATAAGGAATATATTAGCAATCCAAACATTCAATCAATTTGATCAGTAAAATGATTTGTGTCATATAACGAGAGCGTGAAGCTGGCAAAAAATTGCATAAATGCCATTTTCAATGAAAAATTGCTTATTTAAAATGCCATTTTCAATGAAAATATCCACAAATTCAGGTGGTTTTCCTTTCAGAAAAAACATACAGCATGCGTTGAGCAAATTTATATTCAAGTATGTTTTTTCATCTTATAATGATACCACAATATATCTTATTTTCATTTTGCTCGACAAGTGCGCACATCTTTCCTGAGCAGTAATCTGTATCACATGTTGACTGTTTTCAGACTCATTTTGACAAAAGGCGGGAAAATGTCTTAATTCGTGATGTCATAATGCTATCAAAGAGGTAGGGCTCCAAGGGCGAAAATCGCCCCCATTTCGCGGAAATGAAATATTTTTCCTGAATGTGTTGCTATGGATGTCTTTTTCTTAAAAATAACACCAAGTAGTCCAGGGAAATTAAATCTGGACGAAATTAAGGATAAAGTTGGGAGCACTCCACGTTCAGAAACGTTAGAAATACGCTTTATTGCGTTATATAACACATTTACTTTCGAGGACTACTGTTTAATGATATTAACTGAAGATACTCGATCAGGAAACATAAAAAGCAAATTTCTGTTTGTATAAAGCCCCTGGTTACAGCAGAATTATCCTATGGTTGTCAAACAGTACATACATGTATCCCCATGGCGTTGGTCCCAAGAATGCATGACAGTCTAATGCAACCATACTTCGGAAAATGCACTCATATTTTACAAACGTTATTAATGTTTATTTTCCTATTTTTTTTCATCTCAAATTATAATTACACCCACCTGATGTCTCTCATCAAATATCGTCAAACCCCACAAACATTTTTTTCGTTTGGATCGATCAAGCAAAAGTGTTCACAATTTAAGCAGAAATATACCGTACGCTTTACACAAAGAGAGAGGATCGCTTGAAAAAAATAACTTGTTTACTTTCACTTCTAATATGCCTCTTTTTATAAATACCTCTATCAACGCTAAATTGTAAATCGTAATGCTTTCTTTTATGAAAATGAAAGTTTGCATATTTTTAAAAGTAAATAATAATAATTATAAATCGCTAAACCAATATATACAACATTCATCCACTGTGGCGGATTTTACAACGTAGTCTTACAATACGCGATATTTTGACGTTCAGTCTTTTGCATTCAAAAAATCTCACTCGCGTCACATATGTACACTTACAGTGCGTTTGATTTGACCAACCCTTGTGATACTAGTGTTGAAATTTGCGCCATGCTCATGACTGATCTTCAGAAATTGAAATAAAACGAAGTGTGGTTAAATATGGCGGTTGTTGAGACAAGAAAAGTACTTTTGACAACCTGAATGCTCAATGAACTTACCACATATGAAATTTAATGAGCATATTAAAGACATAAAATTACTTTGCGCTTTAGTTTGTATCAAATCAAACTAACGTTAGGAATCCATCCCATCTGTTGAAAATATGATGATACAATTCCACAATATACTGAATTTTAAGTTGACGTTAGTAAACACTTTTTTTAAGTAAAGAAAACATTTCAAGGGAAATTGTTTCGAGAAATTTGCATGGTCCCGAACGAGCCAAAGAAGAAATAACCCAAAGGGAAAAAGTTAATGATCTTTTTAGACTTTTTTCGTTGACGCAAAACATTTCTGATACAAAAATAAAAGCCAAAAACAATTTTCACACTTCCGGGTTGTGTTTATACCCCGCATCTTGGAAACACTAGTGACTCCAGCTAACTGGGAGTATACTCGCTTAACACAGGTGCGACCACAGTGTCGGAAAATGGACGTTTTATTTACAACTCGAGTTACTCGTGTTGTAACACGTGTCGCTTACTTATAGTCTTGGAGGTGTGTATGCGGGTGGGTTACTTCCTATATTTTCTTCCCAAGAGTGCAAGTTGTGCTTAATTAAATATATTATTAGCGATTTGTTTCTTTTATAAAAGCGAGGAAATGCTTTGCCTTTGCACCCCCCCCCCCCCCCATTCTAAATCCCCCTCATCAATGAACTGAGGTTCACATTATTGTTAACGTAGTATGCCTTGTAATATTATTTTTACTTTTCTTAAAACGGTGTGATAAAGGTTAAGGGCATATGCAATGTTACATTCTCAAAAAAATTTCTATCTCCAAAATTGAGACTTCCAATTGATAATAATAAGAGTTACAGACCAATGCCAAGCCATCATTAAACCCCTTCAGAATTATTTGATAATGATAAAAATATAATTATACAACAACTGACAGTGTTATGTAGTATGTATACGTACAGGTGCATTGCATTTGCATTCTCCAAAGAGAGGTATTTTTGGGGGTAATTCAGATTTCAAGTATGAATAGTGGTGCAAATTACATTCTTCATTCAATTGTTATCTTTTCCAAAAACACAGAAATATGTCTGATTTTCCTCAAAGAATATCTAAGGTACCGTGATTTTATATTAAGAATAGTTCTATAAAAAATATATTAGAGATACGAATGTCGCGTATGGCCTTAAATTGAGAGAAATATTTATAGAGAGAAAATTATTTGGGCGTTTTTATGTATTCATCGTACCTTGTAGCACTCCACCTTAAAACTTTTGCCCCACTACGGCCCCTCCTAACCCTGGGGCATCATTGAAACAAACTTGAATCAAACACTTATCATGATGTTTCACATAAGTTTGGGTGATTTTTGGCCAAAGTGGTTCTAGAGAAGAATTTCCCTTATATCAGCATATAAAACTTTTGCCCCCCCCAACCCGTGGGATCCGGGTTTAGAATAGGTTCCTCAGCATCCCCTGCGTTTCGTAAGAGCTGACTGAATTGGATTAGAGAGATGAAGAGACTTGCATCTCCCTGACCTGCCCGCATCCCCAAATTCCTTGAGTAACGCTTGTGTTAATTCGAAAATGTGACGGGAACCCCCTGTTGGATTGAGACACGGAGAAAAAAACCGAGCCCCGTGTCACAAACAGGTGTGCACCGATGAAGATCCCTCCCTGATCAAAGCGCAAGCCCTAGAGTGCCGAGCATTAGGCCCTAAATTTTGTAGCGCCTCACCAGTAAGGTATGCAAGTTAAAAGAGTGTGTATACTCCAAATTATGAGGGTGGACATCTGCCGCTCTGGTGGTATCGTGCAATAACGAAGATAAAACTCAATCAGTCCAATAATCCAACCCCCCAATTTCCACCCCCGAATAATTGTTAATATGGGCCGAAGTTAAAGCTATACAAAGTACAAACGTAGATCATAGTCCAAAAAAACACATACAAAATCGAGTGTGGGGCTCACACACTTAGGCGGACAACTATGCACATAAGCGAAGCAGGATCAGGTTTGCCATGTGAGGAGTAAGCATCCTCTTGCTGCCGGTTCACTACCATCGCGCCCTGTGAGCCCTGTAGTGCGAAACAAAGTAGATAAACGGGAATGTTACCCGTCGTCAAAATCTAATGTTGATAAAATGACAGATCTAAAGCAAGTAGTGGTCATTATTATGAAACATAAATCAGTCAACATGATAAGATTTAGAGTTGATAGAATTATTGATAATCGCCAAACAAGAGTCAATTATTACGCGACCGATTTAGAAGTTTGCCAATATATGAATGACTTTAAACGAGATTTGTTATAACCGCTCTGCAATACCATCAACTTTTGGATAGTAGTAGGGCCTTCGGCTTTAAAAAATCATTCATACGCATGGGCATTTGCCCTTGGCCGTATCGAATTCAGACCCTTGAGAGGACATACACACCATAGCAGGTGATAGTGGCCTTAGTATTTACTACACAAAAGAAAGGAAGAAATTTGACAATTCAAAGGTCAAAATCATTCACGTTTATCATATAATGTCAGTTGTGTCAGTCTGCCATTAGAGTCAAATATAAGTAAAAAATCCAAATATGACAGCACACTCTGTCAAGATTCGTGTGGTGTCCTTTATTAATCAAGTTCGGTACAGGATATATCAAATGACATAATTTGTGAAATTATGATTGTAATTGAAATAAGACATCGTATTCTAGTAGATGACCTAAAAGGTAAGGTTGAAGGACCCAAAGGTCAAGTTTTTTTGTTTATGACGCCCCCCATACCGTAACAGTTTCTGAAACAAAATTTCGCTGCTTGTCATGAAATATAAAAATAAGTCTGCCAATTAAGGAGGGCACAGATTAGAAGCCCCATGTAGAAATACCACAGATTTGTTGGAAGATATGTCTCCAAAGACTACATTAAATAATTATCTATAAGAAACCCAAGCATGCTCTTAATATCTTTCAGAAAGAGATATTTGTTGGGCAATCAGAGTGGTGTCTGACAAAATATTGTATCTTGTTTCCCATGACCAGAAAACTTGATTTCGGGCTGCCGTTTTTGTTCAAAAAAGCATTATCTAATTATCGAAAAAGCCTAGAATTTAATTTATCGCGAGGATTGTTGTATAAGTGTGGGAGAATCATACGTTTTGATTATGCCAACAAACTTTAAAAATCTCGTGACTTGAAGTTTTCTAATAAGCTCTTTAGAGTTTTGAGAATCCACATCTGATTGACATCACTTTTCGGATATGTATAGAGGGTGGAACAGTATCTGAAGTTTTACTCCGGGATCTTCCTAACACCGCTTACGTTCAGAAGTTTGTTAGTCTTTTTATATGTGACTTTTTACCAAAACAAAGACAATGATGTTAACTGAGCTTTATCCAAGCTGAGACCCAGTACTAAAGTTTTCATTTAATAGTTCTATGTAACTACTTACCATCTTCTGGCTTGTCTTAAAGACAGAAGGGTTAAATGTGATACGGCATTTTTCCACCGCTAAATTTGGTTATACGGATTTGTAATAAATGTTAGCGAATACTTTGATCCATTCAGACAAATGTGTCCAAGATGCCTGCCCTCTCAGATTTGTGTCTCCAACGTCTTGGCGATGTCTTCCATCAGAATTCAATAGTCATGTAAATTATGTGCTCGCCATTTTAAATGGAGGTCGAGATTCTCGGAATGTAGGTAGCATGCTTTTGAAAATGACAGGGGACTGTAAATGATCCTGCATTTTTGACTGATATTCTATGATCCCCAGTATGAACATCGACCGAGCGGGACGCTAATTAAATTGAGGACAGAGGAGACATGTACCACCTTTGGTAGGATTTCGTTGTAACTCTTCAATACCGCAGAGGCACTGCAACAGTCGTGTTCTGTAATATAAACTAACTTTGATGCGCAATAGTGGAGACTATATTGTATAGTGAAATACAGTTGTGGTGGATTTTCATTCTGTAAAATAAGGCGGGACTGCAGGACTTGTACTTTTTGATGGTTGAGGATGTTGTTTGATGTTGACTGCATCAATTCCCTTTATTGTCAAATTTAAGATGTAGGAATCTGAACATACTTGAATCTACTTCATATTAGGAAGATGTCAGGTTAATAACCACTCTGGTTCCTAAGAAGAAAATTTCCCCCATATATTCGCATGTTGAACTTTAAATTCCCCCCTTGTAGCCCCACCTTACCCTCGGGGGTTATTAATTGAACAAACTTGTATTCCCACTATATCAGGAAGCTTTCATATGAACATCAGCTTTTCTGGCTCAGTGGTTCTTGAGAGGAAGATTTTTAAATTGCACCACCTTATTTTTGCATTTTAGTGATTATCTCCCCTTTTTTCATTTGAACTCCATCCACCCAAGGATTATTTGTAAGAAGTTTGGTTGATTTTGACCTAGTGGTTGTGGTGAAGTCGAAAATGTGAAGTTTACAGACAGACGGACAAACAGAAGGGCGACGGATAACCGGTGGTCGGTTGGAATAGCTCACTTGAACCTTCGGTTCAGGTGAACTAAAAATTATAAGCCAAACAGGGGGTCCCGTCACATTTTCCAATTACAGCGTTACTCAAGGAATTTGGGGAGCGGCAGGTCAGGGAGATGCAAGTCTCTTCATCTCGAAATCCATCATAATCTTGTGGGCATTGATCGGACTGGAAAAGACTATGAATTTGCTACACTCGGATCACCTCTGCCGAAGTATGCAGAATGTTTAAAAGTGCGGACCAATCACATAAAATTGTGCTTTTGTAAAGGAGAAGGGGTTGTTGTGTATATAAATTCTAGTGTCTGTAATCGAAATTGTTGTGTACGTTTCTTGTAATTTAACTAGGTATTGATTTATCTTTCCATGGATTAGGTGACTACTGATAAATTTCTAACAACCGAAGTATGCAACCCGGGTATGCAACACAATAGAACAGTATAAAACTTGAAGGCTTGAAATGTCGTGCATAAAAACCTTATCTTATAGCTTTTTAATGCATTCATACCAATGTGTTTGAAGTCGTCGGTAAGCATTACTGATCGATAATTCTCAGAATCGAAAGTTATCAAGGTAACTAGATTGATACCGTGGAGTTCAAGAAGTAGGATTTACTTATCAATACCAGAGACGTGTACATAATTTACAGATTAAACTTGCAGTAATGCATGTGTGTTATAAGCAAGGGAGATTTCAACTTATTCTGATGGTATATCTGTTAAAAGTGAAACGATTGATTGATTGATTATTTGTTGTTTTTCGTCCCGTCGAGAATATTTCACTCATATTGAGACGTCACCATTGCCGGTGAAGGGCTGCAAATTTAGACCTATGCTTAGCACTCATGGCTTTTAGCAGTGAGGGTTCTTTTGCGTGCCACACCTGCTGCGACACGGGACCTCCGTTTTTAAGGTCATATCCGAAAGACCCGTGATTCTCACTTCTAAATGTCGAGTTCTTGGCGAAGAAGCAATCACTACCTATTTTCACGTCTTAGGTTTGACGCAGCCGAGCACGGGGCTCGAACGCACGACCTCCCGATCACGAGGTGAGAGCTCTACCACTGAGCCACCGCGACCGGTAAAAGTGAAACGAAGATATAGTTGTGTCAAAATTCTTTTGAAAAGGACTGCATTACATAATCATGTGTTTCTAACATAAACTTAATATTCTAGGTTGAGATAAAATAAATGCTTTCTATAAGATATTTTTAAATCTTGAAAGATATGTTTTATTGCCAGAACTATAATGATGATAATGGACTCGATTTTTGTAGAGAGAGAGAGAGAGAGAGAGAGAGAGAGAGAGAGAGAGAGAGAGAGAGAGACTGTCTTTTACTATTGATATAATAATTTAAATATTGTACATCAGTATAGTTTTCAAATTTAATTTGACTTTTCATTGATTACGGTTTATTAAATTAATAACTAGCCGAAATTTTCAAAATAGATGTAATTTGGAATATTTTTAGGGACGTGGACACGTTTTGAACTAAAAATGCTGTTCAATATCTTTAGAATGCCAAATTTTAATTGGCCATGATTTAAAATGCTTAATCAGTTATTTACTTTAGTGGTCAGGCCAAAATTTGAGAAATCAGTTGTGGACGTTACATATAAAGATACAGCCACTCACAAACTTTCAAATAAACCATGGATGTGAGAAACACTAGACCACTGTCTAATTGGGTGTCTTTAGATGATTTCTAATTTAAAAAAAATCATGCTTTAAATGGAACGTTTAAGTAGCATACTTCATATATGTAAAACAAAATCATGGCTCTGGGCCTTTGATTTACATCACAAGAATTGTAAGTGCGTATTACTCACTTGGAAGTCAACAGAAAACTTTTCGAAGGATCAGAAGCTATTGCCGAGGATGATACCTTAATTTTGATATGAATTTTCTAATTTTTGACCACTGCACTTTAAAATACATTATCCGTATTTCACGCTACGTAACATAGCATACTATAGCACTGCGGCTAAATTCCCTCTGTGCGAAACGCAGCTCCAATGTAGTGACCTATTTACTTACGTTCCTCACATCAGTGGTAGATCTAAAGATTTGTCGAAACAAGAGGCCACAGGCCTTAAACGGTCCACACTGAGTATCATATAGCCCACACAGGGAGTCTCATATTTGCATTGTTCTTAAGTCTCAATACAGCAGTATTTTACTTCACATGTTAATATCTTTCAATGTATGCATTAGCACTATGACTTTCCTATTCAATATACCACCAGAACTATTATCATGTCAATCTCACACGACGTTGTCTCAAGGAATTTTATTAATGAAACACCATATTGCTACTTGTTAACTGTCAGTGGAGCTGAACCTTTGACCTTTCGACCTTAAAGACATTCAATTAAAAAACATCATGCTCATGCAGTATAGTATATATGTATGAAATAGTGACTCTAGCGGTAGACAAAGGATAATGCTCTGACCCGGAAACCATATTGCTACATTTGATGTCCAGTGCACTTGACCTTTGCCCTTTTGACCCCCAATTCCAATAGCACAAACCCATTAGTCCCAATGGGCTAGACCATATGCATTGAATTATGGTGACCATCTAGGTGGAAGGCCACACTTTAAAGTCTTAGGAACCATTTTGCCTACAGACGGATGGACAGACAATCTTGATTCCAGTTACCCCCCCCCCCACACTTGTTGCAGAGTGGGGGAGATTAATTATGATAAAGAGGCTCCCTTCTTCATCTCCAAATATTAATTATACTTTCACATTATATCAATAGCATTTTGAAAAGATTGCTTTTTCCAAATGATCTTTACATATACAACACTACGTTACCAAGTTGCCCCCCCCCCTAAGGTCGAGAACACCTACCCCCGGGGATCACCAAATTTACCAATTTTGGTAAAGGTCTTCCTGCCTACATCACTATGCATTGGTTTTTCCAAACATGTGCAGTTTAAAGAAGAATATTTTTGAAAATTGGTCATTTCTTGGCGCAGTCTTTCTGCTAACCCAAGCCCCAATGATTCAATTGTTAACACATTTCATCAATGATCCATTTTGCGCCCCACCCTAATACTAAAACCCCTACCCCTAGGATCATGACAATTTACCAATTTTGATAAAAGTTTCCTTATTCATTTCAAAATATTCCATTTAGTTTCACATTAATATCCAATAGCACTTGAAAAAGACTGTTTTTCAAATGTTTTTACACATATACACTCATATACAAGTTTGGCCCCGCTGGCGGTCAGAACCCCTTACCCCGGTGATCACCAAATTTACAATTTTTTGGTAGAAGCCTTCCTGCCTCTACATCACTAATGCATTCTAGTTTGCTCTCAAAGGCATGTGCGAGTTTGTAAGAAGAATCTTTTTGAAAAAATTTGGCTCACTTTGAAGCAGTTTCTTGCCCCAGGCCCCAGGAGGGGCAAGAAGACCTGAAATTAACCACATTTATGTGCCCCTTGTCCCAAAGATGCCCTTCATACAAATTTTGAAAAGAATTGGCACTAGTAGTTATCAGAACGTTAAAAATGTTCAATTGTAACGGACGCGCACGGACGACGACGAAAACCCAAATGAGTTTGACTCAGTGGACCTAAAAGGGAGGTTCCTTTATAGCGGGAACAAAAACAAACGCAGCCTAGGTTAAGCGTTTCCCCGAGAAAAATCCAGTATGTACTAAATGTACTCTAGTGCTCTTCGGCGGCATCTGACCTCACAATGCAAAATTGCGTCTATAAATGTATACGTTGAACGTGCATATCGTAGAAAATTTTCATAATATTAGAGTCTCTTTAGTCCTTTATTACTACGCCTAACAAAGATAAATTGTATACGTGTACAACATATCACGTGAAATTATTATACAAAAATTCACTTATTCCATTAGTATTGCATCACTCTCAAATCCGATATTCAATCATGCGCAAATGTAAAATATCTACATTATATCGCGACTTTGAAATCCGCCCCTTCTTCTGGCATCTATCAATGGGATCCTAGCATAAAGAGATTTCCCTGTAAAGAATGCGCCAGTTTCACGATTCTACTGGTCAGTTACACGATTTTTTTTCGATATAGATATCTGCATTATTTATATTTTTTGAAAGAAGTGTGGAGAAACTTCTTACTTAATATTTAAGTTACGGCGATATCTAACAAAGACCTGTGGCAGCAAACTCCGGTAATCACGGAAGGGCTGTCATATATGTTGTATTGATTTTTACCCATTTTCACGAAAAGTACATGCACTTTGCTCTCCTAACTTATTTATTGTGTAAGAATTTGTATATCTTTGAGCTTATTTCAATATATTCTCAGCTGTAACACGCATATGTGAAAATTTTGATTCTCTTCTCTTT